>OMNO01074735.1:0-13788 GCA_900303215.1 Trachyrincus scabrus | reverse complement strand
CGTTCCATTGAAACGTACCGGCACAAAACAACACACACACACACACACACACACACACACACACACACACACACACACTCACACTCACACACCCCCTCGATCGTCCTATCGCTACGCCGCTCGCTCTCTCTCTCTCTCACACACACACACACACACACACACACAAACACACAAACACACACACACGGACAGAAGCATATTGATAGTGTGTTTGACTGGCGGTCTGTGTTTACATCTGCAGGGGTTTCCACAACAACAATATCAAGTCCATCCCTGAGAGGGCCTTTGTGGGAAACCCTCAGCTTCAGACCATGTAAGTGAAATGATGAATTTGTCATCCGACATGCGATAAAAACAAACACATGCTTGGGGGAATTTGGTATCATCATCACCATACAGCATACATGTCCAGCCTCATATAAATCAAGTGAAGTATAACTGACAAATTATATTCCCTGTTTTTTTTCTCTCCAGCCATTTCTATGAAAATCCCATCCAGTTTGTGGGCAAATCCGCTTTCCAGTTCTTACCTAAGTTGCACACGCTGTAAGTACACAGCGCTAAGCCCTTCCAACGCACTACGCCAAACAGTGTTTAAATCACTCTCTGTCCATGCCAGTGAGAGCTGAGTGGACATGTGTAATGGCCTACTGAATGATGTTGTGTTAGCATATTCCTGCACTGTGTGCTGATGTGGTAAGAGAGTGTGTGTTGTAGGAGCATGCTGAATGGTGTGACTTATGATGTCTTGTGAGACAGCCAAAACAGCCTGTGTTGATGTTGGAGGGAAGGTTTGATGGCTGCAATGAGCTGTTAGACAAGCTCTTTGTGTGTGTGTGTGTGTGTGTGTGTGTGTGTGTGTGTGTGTGTGTATGTGTGTAAATGTGTGTGCTTGTATATATTTGTGTGTCTGTTGTCTTGGTTGCACTCTCTGACATCTGTACCTCCCTGGCTGGCTACAGTTCCTTGAACGGTGCAACCCAGATTCAACAGTTTCCCGACCTAAAAGGAACCACCAGCCTGGAAATACTGTAAGTGTCTCCTAAACACACATGCGTGCACACACATGCACACGTACACACACACACACAAAATCCTTTTTCATCTAGTAAGAAAAGAGAGAAACAAAGAAACAAAGAAAGAGACATGGATCTTGGGAGCCATTTTAAATATCCTTAATCAAACAAAACATTTGAATAAAAAACAAAGAGAAAGTGAAGAAGGTGGGACGAACTGAGAACATACACAATGTGGGGACCATAGTGATGCTTGGGTATGCTAGTCATGCCAGCCCGTCAAAGGTCTGGCCAACTAACTGAGCCTGCTGTCTGTCCAAGTTAAGGTCACAAGACCACAGAATGCTGTCGCTTGCCTGCATCTACACAATGAGAGATCACATCACCTCTCCTCAATATCTCCCCCCCTCCCCTCTCTCTGTCTCTCTGTCTCTCTGTCTCTCTCTCTATAGGACACTCACTAGGGCAGGACTCTCAGCTCTCCCCCAGGATCTGTGTGAGCAGCTGCCTCGCCTCAGAGTGCTGTGAGTATACACACACACACACACACACACACACACACACACACACACACACACACACACACAGACACGCATGAGAGAGGCATGCATGTGTATGCGAGCAGGAACACATTTTTAGAGCCCCCAAAATCACAATCCAAGTGCCATGAAATTCACTCCAGGATTATTATCCTGCCATCTCTATACACTGGCTGCATAGTGTCTGTTCACACAGATGATTAAAGAACCACGTCAACCTCATCATTTCCCACACTATAAATGTACAGCTGGTCACTGTTGTCATGTATCTGTTTGTAGGGAATTGTCTCATAACCAGATCAAGGATCTACCCAGCTTTTACGACTGCTCTGCACTGCAGGAAATGTGAGCATTTAAACACTCTTACAGATGTGTGTATAGCAATGTCAATACATATTTTTTCCCCTCTTTCTGGCTCCCTTGTTCTTCATGTCTTGTGTCTCTTCTACACTTTATGTTGATTTACATTAATCTACAGCTCGTGAGTGATTTGTGTACATATGTATTGAAGTGTTTGCGTGTATGTTTGTCTGAATGTGTGTATTTTATGTTTGCAGCGGGCTACAGCATAACCAGATCAGAAGGATAGAATCAAGCACATTCCAACAGCTGGTTTCTTTACGGGCTTTGTGAGTCAAATTGCCTTCATTTTAATTATATAATAAATTTGTTCACTTTCTCAGTATGATATTGGTATTTAATTGTACCCCATGTAAAAACATAGTGCAGGTACAGATATATGCACACATTTTATAGGTCTGTCAATAACTTTTTTTTTACAATGCTGGTCAACTTCCAGGGTCACTCGTTTGACATGAAGGGAATATGATAAACATAATATCCTTCAATGTCATAGTAAACATACATGACCCAATACTGACCTCTATTGGTAGTCAGTGTACATAATCGCAGGTACATGTCATCACATTATAATTGAACTCTGTCTCTCCGTTGATTAAACCTCATTCATTTTCCCGTCACAGAGATCTGAGCTGGAATATCATCGAGTGGATCCATCCAGATGCCTTCGACTCTCTTCACTCACTGCTCAAACTGTAAGCAACTCTCATCACATCCTTGAAAACATGAAACTCAAACTCTCTGCTTTCCCATCATCAGGCTGTCCTCCTTCCCAACTAGGTGTAGACACATTGTGCATCTTTAATGGGACCCATACCGTATGAAAGAGCTTTATGCAAACACCCCTATGCTTGACTCCATGCCCCGCGGAGAAGCGGTTATCTTTGGCTGGGACATCAGAGACTGTTGCTATGTAATGTTTGCAACCCACTTGGTGTGTGCGGCTGGGGGAGATTGTGTCTCAGGTCCTGCCAACACAAACGACATCAGTATGCACAGTGCAGTGAGGTAAACTATGCTTGGTAAAAACAAGACGATACCATGACATCTGACAAAAGAGAGGGAGAGCCAAGAAACTAAGCACAAGAAACCAGGTACACTTGTAACTATGGATGACCCTCGGCGATATCTACAATCAAAACACATTTGGAGGACAGTTGTTTTTTGATGTGCCTGCACCTGCCCACAGTTTACCTATCGACGTGTCTCTCTCTGTCTCTCGCTCCCTCTCTGTCTGTCTGTTTCTCCCTCTCTCTCTCTCTCGTTCTCTCTCTCAGGGATTTGACAGGGAATCGCCTCAGCTCCGTACCGGTTGGAGGCCTGGTTGGGCTCACTCATCTCAAGCTAAGAGGCAATACAGATCTGTATGAGGCCTTTAGCCCTGAGTACTTCCCCCGTATGAGGTAATACATCTGGGCACACACATTTGCTGTATACACACGCACACGCACACACACACAACCTCCATTTTATTATCAAACTTAATAGACTTCTAGCAGTACCGGTGCCTTAAGCGCTTTTTACACTCATCCGGTAAGCATTATCCTGGCCATAATGCCTGCCTATTCCTAAGTGTATGAAATGTCTGTAATCATCCTTGGCCGTTTGAATAACTTGGTTGTTGTTATCTTAGCTCATCTTTCCTGTGGAAGATGTACGAGACTAAAACTTCACACTGGACTTGTACTTTACTCCTGTGAGGCAATCTTTTCCGGAGGTGGACTAATAAGGAAGCTCCTCTCTCGTTAGCAAGCTCCATCTCGCTAGAGTGATTATCACTGGGTGAAACAAAAGTCAGTTAAATGAAAGCAGTCAATAGTCAAAGAGGATCCAGCGGGCAATCCTGGGGCAATATTCATATAAAAAAAGACATCTCTAGATAGCAAAGTGTATAGAACTCCCAGCCAACTCTCTCGCAACCACCCAGTTTGGGCCTGAACTGTTGTAGTTACCGTCATGACATGATATATTGAGGTTGCAGCAGGAATATAAATTGAGCCCTTGAGGGATTTCCTTTCTTTGGCGCAATACATGTACAATCCTGAATTTCATCAAGGCAATAAACCTACAGATTTTTGTTGTATTATTCCGTGCCATTTCTCAACTGCTGGTCTCTCCTGTGTCTCCCCAGGGTCATAGAGATGCCCTACGCTTACCAGTGCTGCGTCTATGGGTTGTGTGACAGCTACAAGTCCACCACCCAGTGGGACACAGAGCAGAGCAACGCAGATGATGACCTCCACAAGAGGACCATTGCGCTGTACCCTGGCCATGCAGACACACACTGTAAGAGCACACACACACATGCATACATGTCAGGGGTTTCAATCAAATCAATGTAATGTAATATAATGCAGTGGTTATCAAACTGTGGGTCGTGGCCCATGAGTGGGTCACAGCTGGGGATCAAGTGGGTCTCGGGATGGCCACAATAAAAAACATTTTCAAAAATAGATATATATTATATATAAAATATATAATACATGCCTTGTTTTCATTTAATCATTAGTAGGTTTGAACACTGACAAGGGGAATACTGTATTGAAGAACAATATACATAGAGAAATGTTAATGATCTCACTTTTGGTACATGGTAATGAGAATGTATTTGCTATGTTACTGTACAAAATATTTGGTGGGCCAAATGTACCTCCATCTGTGGGTCACATAATTAGAAAGTTGTACGAATGTGTGCGTGTGAGAATTGTGCCATGTGAATGATCACAGTGTTATAGTGACGGGAAGTTACAGCATGGTTACAAAAGATTAAGTGCATATGTCTGCACGGTTCGCAGTGCCAATAACCAAAACTGACTCAGGGCTATTTCTGTCTCGAGTTGTTGACATGTGGCTTCTTGAAGACAGTCTGTCAGAAAAAACCCACAGCTACCTGGCAGCTGAAGCACTATTAACACTCAAGCGCTTACTGCGTTGCACATTTTTCCTGTAGGCATAACATAAACACGGTTAAACTATATTTGATCCAAAATAAAAGGCATTAATCCTGTACCATTTAAACGTGAAGAAAAAAATAAGCAATTACGGGTTTATATTACATAACAAAAACATAGATTGACTGATTACATCGATTAGAACGTATTCATGTCTATAATTGCTAGGAAAACTGTTTTTCACAAATGAAATGCATTTTGACAGCAATTAACTTAAACCAAACATTCAACAAAAAAAGACACCTCATTCCAGACTTTTACCCACATACACTCACATCCAAATAAGGTCCCGCACAATTGACCCTGACTATGGTGTATTCCAGATGACCCTGACCTTGAAGAGTTCCAGCTGGAAATAGAGGAATCCAAACTACAGACCAGTGTTCAGTGCACACCCATTCCAGGTACAATCACTATAATTGCTATAAATTTATGTTTTAGGTACAACCTCCTATATAAGTTGTGGCAGATTTGCATTTGGAATCCTTAAATTGCTCTTCCTGGCTTATATAAATGTCCCACAGACTACTAAAAATATGCTTTGTATGTTTAATTGTATCAATGTTTTTCTTCTTGGTATGTATGTGGTCAAATAGGGTGTATCTTTTTCTGTGTACTGCAGGTCCGTTCCGTCCCTGTGATTCCCTGCTGGGCAGCTGGCTGGTGCGCATGGGCCTGTGGTTGATCTCCTTGGTGTCCGTCCTGGGGAACTTCCTGCTGCTGCTCTCGCTCTTCGGCTCGGCCGGGTACCTCTCCCCGCTCCGCTTCACCGTGGCCTGCATGGGCGCCTCCAACCTGCTGACGGGCGTGTGCACCTGCACCCTGGCCCTGGTGGACGCCCTCACATTCGGCGAGTTCGGTCACCACGGTGCCCGCTGGGAGGGCGGTCCTGGTTGCCAGGCAACGGGATGGGTGTGGGTATTCTCCTCCGAGGCTAGTGTGCTGCTGTTGACGTTGGCAGCCGTGCAGTGCGGGGTGAGCGTGACGTGTGTCCGGGCCTACGGGAAATCGCCATCGATCGGCAGCGTGCGCGCATGCGCCCTCTTCTGCCTCACCCTCTCTCTCACCCTGGCCTCCCTCCCATTGGTGGGAGTGGGGGAGTACGGCTCCTCGCCGTTCTGTCTGCCTTCCCCCCTCCCGCCATCATCTTCCCAGCCCCATTCCTCCATCGGCTTCCCCCTGGCTCTCATCATGATGAATACCCTGTGCCTGCTGATAGTGACCGGCTCATACATACGCCTCTACTTGGAGTTGCTGAGAGGGGAGTGCGAGGGCCTGTGGGACTGTGCCATGATCAAGCACGTTGCCTGGCTCATATTCACCAACGGCCTCCTCTACGTGCCAGTGGCCTTCCTGTCTCTCTGTTCCCTGCTGGGCCTCCTATCGCTGGGTCAGGAGGTGATCAAGTCAGTCCTGCTGCTCCTTCAGCCCCTGCCCTCCTGCCTCAACCCCCTCCTATTCCTTCTCTTCACGCGCGACCCCTCCCAGTTCTTCTTCTTTTGGCCACACCCTAAAGCATGCCCGCAGCTGCGCCGCAGCCACCCGCACGACTCGCTGATGTCAGTGGAGACGGAGAAGAGCTCCTGCTCCGATTCGTCGGCGCAGGTGTCACTCAACGAAGCGGATGGTCTGTACAGCGACGGGTCCTCTGTCTCTCAAACCAGGCTCAATCCAATCAGGTTTTCCCACTACTCCTCGACGTCCTCTTCTGTTCCTCTCATCCCCTGTCAGACACCTTCTCCAAGGTCCATAGACAGAGTCACAGAGAGGTTGAGCCTGGGAAACGATGGCTGTCTCAAAAGCTTTGATGAGGGTGAGGGCAGCAACGCCTGCTCCTTCCACCCCTCCTCCACGCCGCCATCTATCGCTTCCCCTCCCTGACTTCACGAGATCGCATAGTAAAAGTAAAAGTCCGGAAACAGTGGACTCTCTTGGACCACCTTGGTTTCACAGCAGCATAGAACCAGGGCCAAGTTATTCATCTTCCAAGTTACTGAGAACGGGCCTGAAAAACAAGCAAATAAGTGCAAGGGAAACCAAAACCCTGAACCAACAGTCTTCAAGTAGCATGTAGAAGAAAAGACTATTCAAATAAAACACCACATAAAAATTGCATCTGGCATGGTGGAGTCTTTTTCAGACACTTTGGAGTGGATTGAGTCAGTTGTGTACAACCCATGACGAACACAGAGCTCAAATCATACTGGTCTAGACAGGGCAGTTTAAGTAGACCCTTACAATGTTTAAAGTGTAAATGTTAATATTGATATATGTTGTTAAGATGGTTAGAAAAATAATTGATAGTTTGGTTGTGTTTAAGAGTTTGATGTTTTTTTAAATACAAGTTCTCTTACTGCTATGGTTAATTTCAGATAAAAGGGATCAATTAAGTTAAACAAGGACAGGTAGTTTCATCGGAATAAAGTGAAATAAAGTGCCTTTTGAGGTAGCCAAAATACAACAGGAAACAGACAGCACATATAGTTTACATGTTTTATAGTATAATAATGCAACTTCTCAGACAAGAGGCAAGAAGTCATATAGACTGGGATGTAACTAGAATCTTATTACAGCCTGTTAGCTAGAGTAGGCTAGCAATATGTATATGCAATGTAACTACCTCTGAACTAGCATGCTATTGATTCACTATAGCCTTATGTTTGTCTCATTTTTATATTACATACAAATATATAATTTTATAAGAAATAAATCTTAGTTTGTAAAAAAAAAAACGGTGTTGCCATTGTATAGCTTATCATTTTTGCATACAGTGACACCCAACTTAAGCCACCCATCTTTTGCAAAGTGATTCTATTTTTGAATATGAAATATGATGAAAGGTTAATCAAAGAGCAAACATTTTATTTAAATAACTGAGCAGCCTTACAGATGTTTGAATATAAACATATATCAAAGATTAAGAAGATACATTAGATACAGTATACAAAAATTATTATGTAACTACTGACATTGACAATAAAAATAACGGTAATCATCAACCTCCAAGTGTGTTAATTACGTTAGGTTTTCAAACCACACATCCACATTTGGAGACATGATTATCCAGTAATGAGCTACAAACATGTTCTCTTGGCATCCTGTGGGTTTTTCTCTGTTTTCTCCAATGTGGTGACGGAATCTCTTTTGCGGGATGCTTTCAGATCTGGAGAAGAATTGTCTTGATTCTTGACAGAGCCCTGTGAACATTTAGATAACAATGACTTTTGGGAAAGACACCTCTGCCAACGTTTGCTTCGCAACATTTCAATCCATTACATATTATCTAAAACAGACAAAAAATGTATTACTTTGTTGCATATGTAATGCAAATTAACTATTTCAACTATTTTAATTTGCCCCATAATAAAATGGTGTCCTAGCCCCACCAAGTGGTAAGAAATATAACTACAGCATGTGCAGTAAATAGAATGTCCCATTAATCCAGGGTCAGGCAGACTACACGGAGCTCTTACCGTGTTTTTCTGGACAGCATGTTTCTCAGTCCACCTTCTGGCATTCTCCACAAAGAGCTGTTTATTGTATTTAAACTCTGATGACTGCAATAAAAAAGTCAAATGGTTGACTCTTACAGTATTGATATAGCAGCAGTTTTGTTTTGTACAGCAGGGTTCAACGTAAAAATTTTCCACAAAACATACTCGCTCCAAGACAATTTGTACTGGCCCTCACTCGAAGGAATCGCCTGAGTGATGTTTTTGTTTACCTGCATCACAATACTACGGAGAGTACCAATGTCGAGCACGAGCAGTCATTGGCACGTGGTTTGTGCTTGTGCCAAATAATGAACACTGGAGGATTTTTTAAAATATACTAATCACATTTTGTAGCACTGGCCAACAGTGAGTTGTACGTTTTACTGTCCCGTCATGACTTTTTACTGGCCCTGGGCCATCGGGCACCCCTTATTGTTGAACCCTGTACAGTGATTTGCTCAATTTCCATGAAGCATAAGAGAATATAAAACATGTTTCAATAGGATATGTTTCTTCAGTATGAAATATATTATGCACAGAATTTATAATTGCATATACAATCTGATACCCTTCTTACCCCTCTTAATATCCATAAACAAACAAATGTATGTGTTTTTCAAGTGTTTCAATGTATAAATCGAGCCTCACTATATCAGCCATGAGGGGGTCATCAGGGTTAGGTTCAGCCATCAGAAGCTGGATGGACTTGAGAACTGTGGATATGTTGAGAGATGGTCTCCAGGCACCCTGGAACCCCAAATGTAAAAAAATAAATATATATTAAAAACGTTGACTACATGTTGTTTCTTGCTTTCTATATGTGGAACTATATACACAATAATAGAGGCTTGGATGAAACAAAAAACACAAACAGTTTTACTTTTAACTGTCTTGATAGTGATATATGATCGTTCTAACAACCTTGGGAGGGAGTTTGAGGGCGTCATGACAGATGCGTCCTGCGTTGTCAATGTTAGGGTGGTAGATGGGCGTCAAGAATCTGATATTAGGAGGCTCAAATGGATACCTGGTAAAGGGGGATGAATGCAGGTCTAATCAATTGAAAGGAAATAAAGGTTCAAAACAATGACTACTACAACTCACTGCTACAGGATCATCACTGACAGCAATTTTACCTCTCGGGCACTTTGATCTCCAAGGAGAAAAGTCCACCCTCATACGGTGTATCATCTCCACCAACTATCTCTGTAAACCAGACAAAGAAACAATATTAAGCAGATAAAACAAACAAAAAAAGAGTTGGGTTATTGTGCTTGGATGATCCAAGGTTGAGGGTCTCCTCACGTGCACGCAGTTCGTCAATTACTTCTTCTGACTGCCAGCAGGTTATCCCCGGAGGCGGCTCGGTGCTGAGCATTTGAAGTTCACGCTTTAACCGGGAGACCCTCTGCATTGTTAGCCTAGACGTGTGCATCATAAAACGCATACCAAAAGAAGAACAATTTACATCGGCCAAATGTTGGTCTTTCTTGAGATGTGCTTTTTTACGCAACAGTTAGGCAGCTAGCTCCTAGCTCTATGTAGAACTGACAGTACGCAATGCAAAATACTGTCAGTTCTAGAGCTAGCTAGCTAGCTAGCTAGCTCCTAAAAACTGCTGTTAGTAGTAAGTATGACGAATAACACATACATTTAATAGCACATACATTGACATAATATCAACCAGTTGTTTACCTTTTCCACGGCAGTTAAAACGAAACGTGGTATTTTGACTTGACGTCACGAGCACAAGCGCGTGAAATGCATTATGGGTTATGCAGTTTAAGCTAAAAGGGATACTCAATATTAACTAAAAACCTTTGTGTATGCTATGTAAATATGATCAGAAATAGACCTATAAGTGAAGCACACTTAAGTGTCTCCTCCAAGTATTCGTCTCATTTTAATGTGTTTACACTGCCAGAACATAGTTCATGTGTGTGTATGTAAAAATGACCACACATAAAAAAAACTATTGAGAATCACTCTTTATAGCATACTATTCTGATATAATGAAATAAATAGAGCATTTGTCATTGATCAACTCTAATATAAATCACTTCATATAAGCATATAATATATAAAATCAACAATTGTTCTATATATATAAACATCAAACAAAAAGTTCGATAAGAAAAAAAAAAGAAGTTATTTCTCTGTTGTAACAATACTTCTTGGCAATACATTTTATACCGTTGGAAAGCCTGTTTATTTCCCTTTTAAATGGTGCCCCATTTGTAAGGAACATGCATTTGTGGGATGAGCAGCACAGCTGAGTATGTCCGCTCATGAAAAATTGGCCAAATCTTCTCTGCCAATGCCAAACAGCTTATTCTGCTGTTGCTATTGACTCTTGTTTTGAGCTTCCGGTACCCCCAGGTGCTGACAATCAGTGGCACACACACAGGGTCAAAGTGTGGAGAAGACGGGGAGAACGCTATGCTGATTGCTGCACCGATAGAGTAACAACTTTTGGTGGAGGCAGTGTGATGGTGTGGGGCAGCATCTCCATCACTGGAAAAACAAGGCTTGTCATCATTGGAGGCAATCTCAATGCAGAGAGATATCGAGATGAGATTCTGCAACCAGTGGCAATCCCATATCTCCACAGTCTGGGACCGAACTCCATCCTCCAAGATGACAACGCTCGCCCCCACAGAGCGGGGTTTATCAGAGACTACCTCCAGAATTTGGGAGTAGAGAGAATGGAATGGCCTGCCAACAGTCCTCAACCCAATTGAACACTTGTGGGATCAGCTTGGGCGCGCTGTTCGTGCTAGAGTGACCAACACAACCACGTTGGCTGACTTGCGACAAATCCTGGTTACATGAGCACAACCCACATACTCAGCTGTGCTGCTCATCCCACAAATGCATATTCCTTACAAATGGGGCACCATTTAAAAGGGAAATAAACAGGCTTTCCAACGGTATAAAATGTATTGCCAAGAAGCATTGTTACAACAGAGAAATAATCTACCAAACACAAATTTCCAAACTTTTTGTTTGATGTTTATATATAAATGTCAGTGAATTGTTAATTATTAACATTATTAACATTGCATAGTGTGACCTCATTCTTTGGAAGTGGCATATATTGCCTGAAAGGTAATATTGTTGTGTTTTACATCTTCTATTCTGACATTAACGAAGCCAGACTCTCTCAGAGCTTCCATGTAGGCCTCTGGACGCCAGTTCTCCCCTGGCATCGCCCCTCTTGAAGCCAAAGATGCCACCGAGTGCACCCTCAATGTGGTCACCATCAGACCTCCTATAGGAGTTACAGGACATAGACAGAGAGAGAGTAGTACATATGATGAAATGGGAGAAAATACATCCACATTCACTAGATAATAGAATAAACTGAAACTATAAAGGGTAGTTTGGACACCTCAGTTCTTCACATATAGAGGGAGTAGTACACATGATTAAAGAGAAGAAAACTGCATTCACTCCATGTTATAATATAATTATTTGGAATAAACTGAAAACAATGAAAGGGCCCTGGTGTGTTGATCATTACGTGCCATTTCAAAATCTATAATGACATCACACATGGCAGTGTCCACCCAGATGTATGATTGATAGATCAGTCTCTCTTGGTATAGTCCATGGGGTAGGCTGAAATGTTAATTTTATGTATTTATTTTAATGTATTTAACCTTTATTTAAACACGTTGGTCTCATTGAGATTCAACATCTCTTTTACCAGAGAGACCTGGCCAACCCAGCAGCAGCATACAATAAACATACAGTAAACGACATACACGACAACACCACATAAGAAACATTATATACACATTAACACATTACACATATAATTTGCACATTGAATCATTGAGTCAGGCTGTGGAGTGTGTGTTGTTGGTGGCTGGTTTAAGCAGCCTCACCTGGTCAGAGTCAGACTGATGATCTGGGGCTGGGTGAGGCTGCACACCTGTGGGTCATTGGCCAATCAGGCCCACAGACCAGGTGAGGCTGCTTAAACCAGCCACCAACAACACACACTCCACACAGGCATGTATATATTATACATCAATTATACAGCACTTTAAGACGGGTGTCGAAATGTCAGTTCCAGATCCAGAGATAGTACTTTTAACATAAAAGTGTGTGAAAACAGGAGTAGATTGAGTCATATTAGGTCTGACTCGTGTGCCAGTGCCATCTAACCTGGTTTCATGACACGGTGGAGCTCTGCAGTGCCCTTCCTGAGGTCTGGCCAGAAGTAGTAGCAGTTACAGTGGAAGACTTTGTCCACGGTTCTGTCTGCCAGGGGCATGGCTGCTACATCACAATGGTGCAGGGTGACTTTACCACTGGCCACAAGGTCCTTCAACAGCTCACTCGCCATCTGGACACGGAACAAGAAGAATCTGATGATTCAGAGTGTCCTGATATATGTGCTTATATTAGATTTTTTTTACATTGTGATGAACAGTTTTTCTGTAAGATGTGATTTTAAGTTTTTATGAGATAAAGGAGTATTCTCTATTAAACCTTTATTTTCACTTAATCATAATATTTATTCACATTGATATTTCAATAAACCCATTATTTTATTTAGCTGACTTTACTGGCATCTTGGTTTGTGGTAGACCTTATTAGCAATTATCTATGAATATAATAATGAATTTGAATAGAGATTAAGTATTTGATTCAGGTACATTACATTACATTAGTCATTTAGCAGATGCTTTTATCCAAAGCGACTTCCAATAAGTGCATTCAACATAGGTAGGCAAGAAAACTACTAGTCACCAGAAATTGTAAGTGCATTTCCTTCCTAAACAGCTAAGAGCATAACTAGTGTTAAGGTAAGAGTGCAATAAGTTAGCAACCTACTTTATCTTAAACAAATGAGACAAATAAGAGAATCAAAATAAACAATAGCTAAGACAAATAAGTTAACCAAATAAACAAGAGCTAAGACACATAATTGACGACAAATAGGCAAGGCTAAGAGGAAGGGTCAGGGTAGTGTTTCCTGAAGAGGTGGGTTCTCAGCCTGCGGCGAAAGATGGGCAGCGACTCTGCTGTCCTGACATCAGTGGGGAGTTCATTCCACCACTGCAGGGCTAGGACAGAGAAGAGCCGTGACCATGTAGATCGTCCGCAGGGACCTCTGAGCGACGGGGCAACCAGTTGCCTCGAGGCAGCAGAGCGAAGTGGTCGGGCGGGGGTGTAAGGCTTGACCATAGCCTGGAGGTAAGAAGGAGCTGTTCCTTTCACTGCCCTATAGGCTAGCACCAGGGTCTTGAACTGGATGCGAGCTGCTACAGGGAGCCAGTGTAGAGAACGGAGAAGGGTAGTTGTATGGGAGAACTTGGGGCGGTTGAACACCAGACGAGCTGCAGCTTTCTGAAAAAGCTCCAGAGGTCTGATGGCAGACGCCGGGGCACCAGCAAGGAGGGAGTTGCAGTAGTCC
>OMNO01074706.1:0-10054 GCA_900303215.1 Trachyrincus scabrus | reverse complement strand
TCTCCTCCACCACCACCATGATCATTGTTTTCATCACCAGCATCACCACCATTGTCATCGGGGGAAACGTGAGGAATCCATGGAGGTATTTGATTAAAAAGGGGCAGAGTGTGTTTGCATGTAGGGTGGATGCTGTTTAATGCCTGTGCAGCCTTCCCTGTCTGTTCTAATATCTGTGTTACAGCTGTAAAGAGAGTATTTTGCCTTTCAGAATTCCAGCTCTTGACTTTCGTCAGCTTTTCAATGTTGCTTGATGTTGTATGATGAAAGATGTGTTTACATGAAAACTTGAATGATTTAATGGATGTTCCGATTGCTGTCGCGAGATAAACAGATGTGTTTTTATCGTTCCTAGCTTTATCTATCTATCTACTCTGTCTGTCGTTCTATCTGTCTGTCTGCCTATCTGACTGTATATCCGGTCTGTCTGTCTGCCATGTCTATCAGTCTGTCTGTCATGCCTATTGGTCTGTCTCTATTAAACACACCTTTCGGTCCTTTCCAGTCCAACTGCTGAAATCATCGGACCTCGGGCGCCATAGCCTTCTATACTTGAAGGAGATTGGCCATGGCTGGTTTGGCAAGGTGAGCTCTCCGTTTTTCTTTCTTTCACGCGGTTAGCTGGAATCTCTTTTTCGTTTGATTGATTAAACGTGCGCGCAACAAGTCAGATCCAATCGCAACACTTCAATATGTATTGGTAGAAGTAATGCAACTCACAGCCACGGTGCAAGGCCTTTAACGGCTCTTAACACCACGCCACATCGCTTCTCCTGTAGCGCCTCTTTGTGCGTAGAACGGGTACACATACGTGTGTCTGTTTCTTTGTTTGCGTGTGTGTGAATGTGATCAATTGTTCAGCCCTCGCGTTCTCCTCTCCCACCTCCAGGTTCTGCTGGGGGAGGTGACGGAGGGCCTCAGCACCACCCAGGTGGTGGTGAAGGAGCTCAACGCCAGCGCCAGTGTACATGAGCAAATGCAATTTGTGGAGGAGGTCCAGCCATATCGGTAACGACACACACACACACACACACACACACACACACACGCGCACGTCACCAAGGGTTCCAACATTAGCAGAGACTGAATTAATGGATGGGTTAGTGACTGAACAAAGAGAATGTGTGTGTGTGTGTGTGTGTGGACGAATGAATGAATGTGTGTCAGCTCTGTGCTCATACATATAATGTGATGGTCTAGGACTGTCCAGCACCCTGCTCTGCTGCAGTGCCTGGCCCAGTGCACAGAGGTCACGCCCTATCTGCTGGTCATGGAGTTCTGCCCTCTGGTGAGAAGGAATTGCATTGCAGTGCTCTGCTTGTTTAGGTCTGAATAAAAAGGTTAACCATCTTGTTGTTGTTGTTGTTGTTGTTGATGTTGTTGATGTTATTATTAACATAATCGGAAATGTATTTGCCAAAGTACAAATGTATTGTGTCCGGATTCACTCAGGATAAAAATATGAATCTGGAATAAAACGGCTGAAAGGGTAAATACGTGAACATACATAAAATATAGGCAAAGGAATACTATTTCAGTAGTTCCGACCTGTCCCATGTCGACATGGGACCATTTAGTTTAGTTAGGCCTGCACTTAGTTTAGTTGCGTTTAGTTTAGTCAAATATTCATTTATTAAACTATCATTCACATTTGTATTAACTGTAATTTAATACAATTCGATACAATTACATAAAAACACTTTCCAGGTTATTCCTTATGGGTTTTTTTTTCATTCTTATTTCAAGAACGTATATATAGGCTACATTCTATCATAGATATTTTTTGTATTTGATTATTATTTGTATATTTTATTGTATTAACCTCAGGGTGATCTGAAGAGCTACCTCCGGTGTTGTCAAGGAGCAGATTCGGAAGCTCCCGATGCTTCCGTCCTCCAGCGGATGGCGTGCGAGATCGCCTCTGGCTTGCTGCACCTCCACAAACACAACTTCATTCACAGGTGAACAAATTAATACGAAATAAATCACCTTCATTTCGCAGCTATAGTTTCGTTAATATGTAATATGTAACCACTATTTTGCTTAGAATAAGTCGAAGTCTCGTAGCTGTAAAGTGACATCCTCATTTTTCCTTTCTGATGGATAGATAATATATTAAAAAAACATGTTTTTTTCTGTTTCGTACCTCTTAACTTTACTTAATTGCTTTGATGATTTGAATCGATGTTCAAATTGTTGTCGGGAGATAGGGAGATAAAACAGATATCAGATATCCAAGTCTGGACCTGTGCGCCCTCTGCTGGTCTCTCCTTGCAACAACATCCTGGTGCTGATTGAGTAGTTTTGATATAACTCCAGCATCAGTGATTTTGTTGCCGGGGGCGAGCCTCACTCTTCCTCCTCCTCTCCCTCCTTATCTGCCTGGGAGGTGGGTTATGTTTACAACCTGGCTTATGTTTACTACAGCCACAATGATACATTCCCACGGAGCAATGGAGATACAAAATAATTTGAAATTGCACAGTATTTCCTTGGGGCAGGGAGAATAATATACACAACATATGCAAAAAAATATGGCCCAATAATAGCACGCCTATTATTCACCCATATTTTACTGCAAGTGGAATTGTTTAAATATGTTTTATATATCATACCTGCAATGTAGGTCATAACAATGCACCTTATAACATTTTACCACTGTAGAAGTACAGCAATTGCATACGCGTGTGCAAAGCGCAAAGCTTACGGTGCAAAACGGTTTCTTGCATTGACAGTGACTTGGCGTTACGGAGCTGCCTGCTAACTTCTGACATGGCCGTTAAAGTAGGAGACTACGGCCTCTCGCAGAGCCAATACAAGGTATCCCGTTCAAATGTCACTTTTATTTTCCTTTGTTTTCATCGTATACTCTCTCAGTCATGCTAAATACTCTCCTCTTGTCCTGTCCTTTCTTTTTTTCCCGAAGGAGGACTACTTTGTGACACCAGACCAGATTTGGGTGCCCTTGCGCTGGATCGCCCCGGAGCTTATAGATGAGGTCCATGGAAACCTGTTGGTGGTCGACCAAACGAAGACCAGCAATGTATGGTAAGATACATGACCACTGATTGGTAAAGTCATTTTGTTTTCACATAGGTGTAGTGCAGATTTATATTCAGATTTGATTTAGGATGCTTAATAACCCCCTTTAGGCTTCATTGGTGTGAGACCAAATATAATATAAACGTAGTTTACTGATTGAAGAGACATTTGTGGCAGGCAAAGTTGCCCAACTTTCAGACATTTCCCATCTGGGACTATCTTTTCTCATATTTCAATTTAAACAACAAACAACTTTGCAAAAAATAAGTCTGTAATATGACTTCACGACTGTTGCTTTTTGTGTTTTTTCTGTATTTTGTAATCCCAGGTCTTTTGGCGTAACTATGTGGGAGCTGTTTGAGCTGGGGAACCAGCCTTACCAGCACTATTCAGACAGACAGGTGCTCACGTATGCAGTGAAGGAACAGCTTCTCAAGCTGCCTAAACCACAGCTGGACGCCCCACTGGCTCAACGCTGGTAAGACCCCTGGCGCCTAAACCTGCACTATGTAATTATTCCCATTAGCAGCCTCTAGTGGCCAGAGTTGTCGCTGCAGTTAGAGCTGTATCATTTTCAGACGCCAGTTACTGTTGGTGGTGGGGTATTTTTTAATGTAAATAGCTGCAGTAGAAAAGTGACATAGTGTAAGGTTTAACGGGGGGCAGAGCGGTCGCAATTTATATCACACATAATCGTGCACACCTTCCATCATACTAATCATATCATACAGTAATTACTTAATTAATTATACATTTCTTACCAATCTAACCAAACATTATGCCCTTTATACCTGCACAATAACTTGCACTTCTTGTACGCTTTCATAATCAATATATTTCTGTATGGGTCCCATATTTATTCATGCTGGCAAGGGTAAATGATCAATTGCTTTGATCCAATTATTTTTGGCAGTTCCTTACTTCAGATCCCTTAATCATCTGCAGCCAAATGTTATTTTACATCTTTTGCGTTTCTTCCTTAATGAGATGTGGGCTTTGGGCTTATAAAAGTACTGCACATGCACATGCATACACACACGCACACACACACACACACACACACACAAACACACACACACACACACAGACACACACACAAACACACACAAACAAACAAACACAAACACACCAGTATGTACTGAAACATATCTGCCAACTAAGCATCTGTAGTCCACCCGGCACATATCGTTTTTTTTATAGATCTGCCTAGTGGCACGGATAGGCAGTTCTCTCCACAAGAAACCTCAGAGTAGAGAACTGCTGACTAAAGGCTTTCTCCACTACTAACTTTATCCCGACTATGCAACTATACTTTGATATAATTGACTCATTAAGAAGCCTTGTTCCTACATTAATCCCTCACTTCTTTCTCTCTGTAACATCTCATAGGTTCGAGGTGATGCAGTTCTGCTGGCTACAGCCAGAGCTGAGGCCCAGTACTGAAGAGCTCCACCTGCTGGTCACTTACTTGTGTGCCAAAGGCTCCTGTGAGGCCGAGGAGGATTTTGAACAGAGATGGAACATCTTGAAACCCAACCTGTTCGGCAGCAGCACCCACACGATCATATCCACCATAACCCTAACCCCCGTCCCGGCCCCGACCACAGACCCTACATCAACACAGGCTCCGGATGTGGAGCTGGCCTCCTCGGCCTCCTCTTCCTTCCCCCTCTTGGAACAGTTCTCCGACAGCTTCCAATCGGACACCGGGGATGACCTCCTGACGGTCACCGAGAGCGTCCACGGCCTCAACTTTGAGTACAAGTGGGAGCAGGCCAGATCTGAGCAGCCGTACTGCTCTTCGTCCACCAGCGGACCGCTGGGCCAGGGCAACCCCCACTACCAGGATATCTACTACCCAGTCAAAGGAGACGCGTCGGGAGGGGGCTGCAAATCCAACAGCCAGGCCTCGGGCCTCGTATCCCCGTCCTATTATGAGTCGGACCACCCGGCGGTGGTTCCGGTGTTGAGCGCTCACAGCCCCTCGGTGAGCAGCGAATACTACATCCGGATTGAAGAGCCGGTGGAGTGCAACATCAACCTGGATGACGGCATGGTGGACTACAGCCCGAGGCTGGAGGCCGGCGACGGTAGGCTGTCCTCTCAAAGTTGGGCAGGTTCGTCCATCCGGCAGCCCGACGCCTACTGGTCTGCCGCGGCCGATAACGACAGGTCTACCTATGACTCTGACGAGAGCCCCACCATCTCCTTGACCATGCGGCACGCCTCCGGCACAAGCCCCATACCTCCAGAAGATCACCACCTCCGAGCGCGCTGCACTTCGGAGTGTCCGAACGCCAGCGTCCACAGTGAGCAGATACCAAAAACCAGAGTGGTGGGGGGTAAAGCCTGCCTGTCTGAAAATAAGCATCTGATGTCAGATCTCCAACAGAACCTCCTGCCTCTTATGGGGAGAACGGAAAACTCCAGGAGTGTCTCTCGAGCGATCAGCAGCCCTAGTTTAGGATTTTGCGATCCGTATTTAGAACCTAGCACAGAGAACTGTACAGTCAGCGATAGCTACCGTGGTGTGGTTGGTCCCCTCGGGAAGGCAGTACCCGTTGCTAATCACATCGTCGACGTGGAGACAGAAGATGGCTTACTGGTGGGCCAGCGGAGAAGTGCGGTTACGCGTGACATGGATGGGGAGGCAGAAACCACAAACTGGACCTCGAACCATTCAGCTAATAATAACAGCCTGAGCTTTGACAGCAGGCACACAGCCAATGTGCAGGGGAGCTACTTGGACCTTCAGTACACCACACCATATAATAACACAACAGAATTGTGGCCTGAAACCATAGTGAGCAATAGCACTGTGGACAACTATAAGCCATTTAGCTACATAGAGACCACAGGAAGAGAAACAAGTTCTGCATCCAAAAGTATAGAGTTAGGCCCATATATTTACCTGGGTCACAATGAAAAAGATACAAGTGACTCTCAAAATAAAACCAACTCAATTATAGATCATCTAAACACCAGTGACACCCTCGCAAGCTCGAATTTAAACACCAGGGGTGTACAACTAGCTGGGAAACCAGAAGCTCACTGTAAAAAGCCATTATTTCACAGTGTCGATAGATTGTACTCTGAGCCTATGAGAATGCTGGAAGCAAGCATCATTCACTCTCCAGTCTCTTATACAGAGCCCTACAAAGGCCAAATAGAAGCCCTGTCTGACAGGCAAAAGGTGACTATCTGGGATATGTCACCCTTTATGCAAGACATGCAGGTTCAGATTCAGGGCACTTGTGAGATTTCTGAATCTGACCGAGCGTTAGATAGTGGAGTGGGAATCAGGGATTCGAGCATTAGCCTGGTTGAGCTGGGTGACTTTAGTGAGGACGAAGACGATGACATAACAGACATCACATCAGGGATTTTTGCTGATTTCAACCTGGACTATGCTGAGGTCGAGGAGGAAGACATCAGTCCAGTGAAGCATCTCGCAGGAACCCCAGAAACTGTCAACGCTCTCCAGCTGTCCCCGTCAGCAGCCAGTCCGTGTGACCAGGCCTTCAGCCCTGATGCCTTCAACACCCCGATTCTCCCCAAGTCCCTGGACAGCGGCTACGACACAGAGAACAACGAGTCGCTTGAGTTCTTCTTCAAAGAGCTGGCAGACACTCGTGCTGGTGAATCTAGCCCTGAGCTGAGCAAGAAACCAGATCTAGTTCTGCAGGTAGACCTAGGTCAGGGAGTCTGCTCATTGAGTGGCAGCACCCACGTCCAGCTAAAGGGACTGGGTGGAAAGGATCCATACAGGGATTCAGCCTACCTTTCTGATTACGATGCGGAGAATGAGAGAAGCCCCGGAGAAGAAGGCGGCAACTTCTTTGCTGGTCCAGGTGACTGCAAGGTCAACGCCAGAAAAGTCCTGAGTCCTGCTGTTGATGGTGATCTGATCAAACCCTTTAGTAACACTGAAGAGCATCTGACAAACACGAGACAAAAAGTAAGCAGTGCTATGGTTCAACTCTCACAAACTCGGCCGGACCCAGAATGCCACTCCCCTAATCCCGGACTCTCCATGCTTTCACCGTTTCCCCCGGAGATGGGGGGCTGTTTGACCAAGGAGTCTGGACCTGCCGAAGAGGATTTAGGGCTGAACACTCAGCATTCAGAGGAAGAACCATCCTCCGACTACACTTCCCCAAACATCAGCGAGCCTTTGGCCACGATCCCGGAAGCCTCGACCAACCACGGTCATGGAAACAGAGGATCAGAGAACTATTCCCCCGTACCATCCCTGAATTCTGACTCCACCATCACCGACTGCAAAGATGAGGGCTCCAAGGACACGGCACTCAGCGAAGACTCCACCGAGGAGGAGGAGCTCCCAAAGTTCGACCTTGCATCCGTGGAGACAGAGGAAGCCGAGAAGGCGGTCAAGGTAGATGAGGAGGAGTTTGAAGACATCGACGCGGGGGAGTGCGACTCACAGGACAGCATGTGTGTGGAGTCCAACCGTCCACCGAATAAACTTTCATCCTCCTCGTCATTTTCGGAGCTCTGCGGGGAGGACATGAGGGCCCC
This sequence comes from Trachyrincus scabrus, assembly GCA_900303215.1. Classification (NCBI taxonomy): domain Eukaryota; kingdom Metazoa; phylum Chordata; class Actinopteri; order Gadiformes; family Macrouridae; genus Trachyrincus; species Trachyrincus scabrus. Next base: position 2,473 of record OMNO01074706.1, on the reverse strand, counting down.
GCTCGAAGAAGAGGAAGATGACTCGGACGACAGCGAGTCCGACGAGGAGCTTAGAACCTACAACATCCAGGAGGAGGAAAGCGAAGAGAGCGAGGACGACTTCACCCCGGTGCCGGTGGTGGTGAGCGACTGTAGCAACGCCAGTCACCTTCGTAGTCTCCTGAAGATGCCCACGCTGCTCAGCCAGTCCTTCTGCGACGAGCTGGAGCGAAAGAAAAAAGCGGTGTCCTTCTTCGATGACGTCACCGTATTCCTCTTTGACCAGGTTGATATATACCCAACTGTACACGGTACCTTAAAGGGCCCCTATTTTACCACCAGGTGTGAGTGTGATTAGCCATGACACGCCATATCAAAATTGTCATTGACATAGTGAGACAGTGGGAGTGTCCACCCAGATGTATGATGGATAGATAAGCCTACCAGTTGGTACAGTCTACTGGGTAGGCTGGTGGACTGATCTAGTCACCGTACATCTGGGTGGACACTCCCACTGTGTGACAATTTTAGTCACATGACAATTTTGAAATGGCTAATCACACTCACACCTGGTGGTAAAATAGGGGCCCTTTAAACAACAGAATGAATAAAATGATGAATGTAGCTGTATCCATTTTTTTTTTATATATTATGTTTTTGTGGCCACCAGGAAAGCCCAACGGGGGAGCTGTCTGACTACACCTTTTCCACAGCAGAAGAGTCAAATGGGCAAGATTCTCTGCCAGGGGAAAACTCGAACAACCCCGAAGCTGTGCCTCAGCCTTGTGAAGAAACATGTGATCCTGGTGATGTAACATGTGATCCTGGTGATGCAACATGTGATCCCGGTGATGCACAGGGGAACGGGAGCACCGAAGAAGGTATGTTTATCAGACGAATAACTAAACAAGAAACACAGAGCTAGTCAAAGTGTTTCGTTTTCACCTGTGCCTGTGGTGGAACTTTTAGGGGGAGATTGCAATTGTGAAGATGACATCCCGTTGAAAACCGACCCTTCCTTATTGGACGCTCGCTCGGAGCCCCAACCCTCGTCCACCTCTTCCTCCGACGTTCCAGATGCACCAAGACCTATTATAGCTATAGCTGCACCCCTCAACCGCTTCAGTGTATCCCGCTTCTCCATCACGCACGTTTCTGATCACCACATCGGCTCACCAGCAGGTCCGTATTAAAAAACCTGTACTCTTTTGCACTCTCATATACAGTAAACTATGAATTAATTATTCACCACTAAATATACATGGACGTACCGCGTTATGTAGGGTTAAATTGAGGTGAATACGACTTAAAAACCTTTCTATGCTGAAAGTGTTTCTATTGATTGGTGAATAATCTTGATCGGTGAATAATCACCAATCATAATCTTGATTAGTGAATAATTCTCATCTAATTTTCCCACCCCAGGGGAAGACGGAGACCAGCAGTGAAAGCTATCACATAAGCTGGTACCGGGAATTTCTCAACAACACAACAACACAGTATTATATCTAGGTGTCCTATCCTTGTTTGGATTCTTGGGGGGTTTGGGTTCATCAGACACTGGTGATCCCTGGTGATACAGTGCCTCATATCGTAGTGAACGGTTTGCGGTCTTAATTCAGTTTCATCTCCAAAAAAGTCAAAGAGCTGCGGTTTGATTGTTTAATAACGACGACCAGGATTTTATAAGGAAAGCAGCATCATCTTCTGTGCGACGAGATAGCAAAAGATAGATACATAAATTATAATATACAATATATCATTTATTTTCTCATTGATGCAACGCAGCGTCAATGTCTATTAGCAACTCAACGGGACATAGTTTTATGAGATTAAGAAAAAGAAAAATGTCAAATGAATGCTTCCATTGCTGCTCTTCTCATTGGCTGCCTTGGTTCTGCTTACTCATTGGTTGGGCAGTTACAGCTCTCACTGCTGTAGCTAAATCCACAAAGCATGATGAAAAAAGGGAAGCTGCTATCGCTAATCGCCCAACAACAAGACCCCTTTCTATTTGAACCAGGGGCGAGGGGTGGGGTTCCCATAGGTGGGGGTTGCTGAAATGAACACCCCTGTCAAAGTGACATCCAACTTACAAAAAGGTGAAAGTCTCATTTAACTACAGGGGGGCAGGGGTAGCTTTCATAAAATGGTGTTCTAGGTTTACTGTGTTGCAGCAAAACCCTAGACCGCGAAACGTTTTTCATTCTGACTCCCCTTGTTAGCCCTACTAGCTCACTCCGCGGTCAGAGAAAACAATGGTCTCCCGATGGATCAAAACGCGATGACACCCGGGAGAAACGTTTCTCCACGTCGTTTGTTTTTGATGTACATCGATTCCACCTGTGAGCGTGAGATGATCCATATTCGTGTCCACAAGCGTACGCTACCGATTCACCTTAACTTAAATGTCGTATGGTCACTCCTCTACATTGCAGTGTAGTCCACAGGACAGTGAAGGTATCCAAATGTGTTTGAGAACATAACGTGAGCA
>OMNO01074699.1:0-10676 GCA_900303215.1 Trachyrincus scabrus | reverse complement strand
ACCACATGAACACGGGTCTTGCATGACTCCTGTCTCTTTTTTCCGGGCAGCTTTCTTTTTTCCATGTTACCTAACCTAGGCAATATGGGTCCTAACCCTAACCTGACCAAGCACTCTATATCAGTGATGGCTGTGGGAATATAGAGCCATCTAACACTTATTTTAACAAATAAATATCGCTTACAGCGCCTTCAAGTATTTAAGTACACAAATGAGCCGTTTGCTGTTATGATTGAACAGTGTGCTCGAATAGACATTTGTTTGGTGTAAAACACAACTGTTGGCACATAGGTCACATAGGTCACATAGGTCACGGCACGTGACGCCAGCGGTGAAAGATACGTCCATGACGGCCACCATGCTACGGCAGGACTCAATGCTGAATCCATCGGTCTTCAGGCAGGCATCTGAAGTTCAAAACACAAGGCAAACATCCATGTGGGCTCTTGTTTGACCTTGAACAGCATTCAGTTCATAAATAACCAACATTAGAAAAGGTGCTGTGGGTAAGAGTTTAGAGCTATTATTTGAGTGTAATTTGTTAGAAATGGCATAGCCATCCGTCAGCTATTACTGCTAGAAACGCGCTGTGAGAATGTCCGTTTAGAGTTTCCAGCGCCTGCCTCTGTATTATTGTCATTTTAAGTTAAAAAATGCAAACGTGTTAGTCTGTCTTCTATGATCCTAAATATAGTAATCTATGCTATTTTTTCACTGTGTCTAAAATAGTAGAAACCTGTCCCAAATACAGGTTGGGTGTTGATAATATAAGGTTTATAGTTTTACGGTAACTGAGCAAATTGAGTCTTACTTGGCTGAGCTGTGTAACTTTATTAACAGTGGAATGCTGCTTCAAATCATATTGAACAGCCAAAGCTGGTTTAATCAATATTATGTCCCTACATTATACTATGTAGGGACAGACGCAAAACGTTTTTGAATGTCCGCATTCCAAAACAGGCAGTGGGGTCCTGTTTGAAAATACAGCCACATTACATTTGCGATCTGTGTGCGCTGCTCCATTAAAACAATATGATTCTAGTTCTTGTTTGTGTTGCACTAGAAACACGAGGGAACATATGCTTTGGGCTTAACGAAACAACTCAAACTGGAGGTGACAAATTAGAAGTTATTGAATGCGTGAGGGAGACGAGGAGAAGATGGACATGCCCTCAGACGGTTGGAGATCCAACGAAACCTTTTAAGATCACGAAGATGTAAGGTCAATTGATGGATAATATTGGCTGCAGCAACAGTATAGCCCACGGATGTATGCTGTTTGGCAACTCCAATGTGTAGGGTAGAATGCAGCCGCAGAGATTATTATTTATTATATTATATATTACAGATTTTTAGACCATTTCTGACCAATCAGGGTGTGAGATGCAATACTTCTCAATGGCGGAGAAACAGAGCAGGAGTGGATGTTTTAAGTTTCAAAATCTTCCACTCTTTTCAACTCTCAAATCTTACATACAGCACCTGTAACGGAAGATGAGTGCACACCACAGCATCCCAGGGCCCTTACGTTTAGATATGATCCTGTTCAGGATGTCCATCAGCTCCTTAGGGCTCACCTCCATGTCCTACGAGGAAAGAGTGCTCCAATCAATGTTGTAACTGGTTTGTCTGAAGGCTCCCTGTGGGCCTTGCGTGTCATTTAGCTGTCAAACAACACGTCGTACGTACCTCAAATGATTGCGTTGAGGTTATTTTTTTTTAAAAATGCCTGTGAAATGTCAGGCGACGCTCACCTCTCCAGCGAGCTGCTTGAAGACGCCACGGAACCTAGCGTCCTCTTCGGACTCATTCTGCTCGGCGTACGCCAACGGTCTGCGTGGTGGAGGCTACCGGGACACACGGGCAATAAGACAGTGACCGTCCAGTAACGGCAGAGAGATGGCTAATAATATAAATAGTTTGCTTGTGTAAAGTTAAGACAGTAATGTTCATCAAATATGTAGCATGCTTAGCAACGCAAGTGGAAATGCTTGCAACTTACAGGTTCAGAGGGCACAAACTGGGCTGGATCGATGTTGCTATGGGGGCAGGGGGTGAAGATGTGTCATTGTCTATATAACTAGTCTATATAACTAGGTAAAATACAGCAGAACTGCCGTTGTAATCACAGGACAACGTCTAAATGATGAGCACTGTGCACCAGGGTCTGGGGTTCCATAATATGCTCGTATAATAAGACAGACGCTCACCTCACAATATCCAGGAAGCCACCGATAAGTCTTCTGGCTAAAGACATCTTCACCAATGCAGAGGGCAAAAGAATATCAATTAGGAAACAACAAAATCCTGCAAGATGAATCGTGTCAATCAAGACAATCCTCATTCTTGGAAGATTGTACCAAGCCCGGAACTCTGACGTTTGATCGAACAGGAAGTCAATAGTGTTGTCCAGTATAAGGTTTTATTTTGGTTGGCATTGATGACATAAGCACTTAAATGTAATCTTGTAGACTAATATGGAACACGTACACAATAACAGTGTTATGTGTGTTTCTTTGCTGTAACCACATTGCACTCAACGCTTCCAAACACACACATTTTGCAACACCCACCAATTAAATCCAGGAACATGTGAGTGGACGTGTTGAAGTCTGCAGTGTGCACCGTGTAGTCACGTGGGCGAGACAGCACCGATAAATCGAACTGTATTTATATATTCAATCACATGCATAAGGAATGCATATCAATCGATGGCGAAGAGACATCCTTTATATATATATTATCCATAGATGCATATTTTATAAATACAATTCGCGTTGTCGTACCTGGAAGTAAACACGTAAACAAACATCCGCATTGCTTGTAAAAAAAAAAAAAAAAAAAAAGCGACAGTGAACTTCATTTATCGATCTTAATTGATCTGATATCTGATGAACATGAGCTGAATGTCATATGGACTATGATGACTATGTTAAGTGTTAATGTTAAGTGTGGGACTATGATGCAAGTGTTAAGTGTTAACGCCTAGTACCAAGACTCCCTTAACCAGCAGCTCCACGGACGTCAAGTTAAGACTAAGTGTAAAGGACACCGCCGAGGTGGAACTACGGTTGTAACGTACCTCTTAACAACACGTTACCATGACAACACGTTACCGTAACGGCGGAGTATACTGACCTTAACGCAAAGTGTACTTCGCAGAAGTCGACGACCAAAAAAAAAATACGGACTAGCAAACGACTGGACCAGCAAACGACTGGACCGCCCCGAATACCACAGCTGGTACGCACTTCCGGTGAACACACTTCCGGCGAACACGCCCCCACAACACCAGACGACAGCCTCGCGACAACTCGCGCTAATGGCTGTGCGTACAGCGTGTCCGTCTCGCGCACACAGTCTTGTTTCATACGGTCGACGGTTCGACCTCTGCGGCTCAAGCGGCGCGTCAGACAGTACGACGTTACAGACACTCTGTCACGAGACGTCCGCTGCTGAAGTGGGCGAAGTTGGCCTATGGCCAGAGTTTGCGTACAATTGTTCTTGTCAATGTGCCTGATGAGTGACACCCTGTTATGTTCGGTGGGTGCCAGTCAGTGCTGCAGTGTGTTGTTGCCAGTCAGTGCTGCAGTGTGTTGTTGCCAGTCAGTGCTGCAGTGTGTTCACGGCGGTACCCCCCTTGGTGCAATGGCAAACACCATCATGGCACATTAGCGCCATCGTGTGGACGGTCGTGTAACCCGTAGTAACGAACCAGACACAGAACAGCCTCTTGGACCGAAAAAGACGTTGGCGTTAGATCTAGTAGCGCATATGTCATCGATCAGAACAACAGGGGGACGTGTTTTCTGTGAATGCAATACCGACAGATGTGCAGAAATCACACAGACAACACTCTTTAAGTTGCTATGGGTGCATTTAAAACGTGCGTGAGTGATTTTAAGCCAGCACAGACATACTACATACTAAGTCATACTAGATCAGAATGTGCAAAGTGAAAGGTGATTTATTGTTACCACAGCATCAGCCTACTAAGACACATGAAGTAGTCCACAAGATTGTCTAATTTGACCTTAGCAGCAAAACCTAATGCCTAAGCCCACAGCTTATCTTCAGGAACCGACGACTGAAGGCAACATCACAGAGAGAAGTATTGGATATCAACTCAACTGAGTAATTCCAACAATAGGCCAACACCTGGACGACTGTATGCTGCAATAACGAATCCCGAATATAGACCTACATTTTGTGATGTGGTGCCGATTAAATCCGCCAGGTGGGGACAAGTATAAGTCTTCCCGAGCCACATAGGCCTAAATAGGCCTACATCAATCGCACTAAGGGTAATTGAAATAATGTATATATAATTGACCTGGATCCAAATAAACATACGCATATATCTCTTAACATATATAACATATCTCTATATGTATTTATATATATTTTTTAATATCGTGTCACATTTACATATTTTTTGCCCTTTACTAATAACAAGCGATTAATAAATGATGTAATCGTGTGTAACGTAGCAACAACGTGGACAGGGCAATTGGATTATAAAAGTATGTTTTCATACTTTTGGTGCAATACATTAAAAAAAGATTGACAAAATTGAACTGAGTCAGACTCTTACCTTTTTGCAATGGAAATTCTATACCTACAGGCGATACCAGGTATAGCCTGTAGGGGTTACGCTACATGACATGCTATATATATAGTATGTGCACACTATTTTATCAAGGTGTAGGAGGGTTAGTTTTTGCCGCTGCTGCGTGTGTGTGTGTGTGTGTGTGTGTGTGTGTGCGCACGCATGCAAAAGCAAGGGGGCCTTTATTCAATTGTGATCCATATATGCTCAGAAATGTTCAATTGTTAATTAAACACCAGAGATGCTGTAATAGCCGTCGTCAAGAGATGTCTGAATACACTGACGTGTGTATGGTTACATATCAACTAATAGAGGTGACAAAAAAAAACCCAAAACCCAAAACAACAACTGACAGGAGCACGACCGGCTCCATAGAAACAAGATATCTACCCTTCAAATCCCACTTCAGCTGAAATCCCTCCATCCATGAAATAGAGGTATCCATGGTTACACCAGGAACCATGTTTAGCGGTTCCCTCAGTGACTCTCTTCATCCTCCAGCAGTCTTCACCTTTTCATCTCATTCAACGGTGGCTTCCAGAACACTCTCTGCTGCTGCTGCACCACCGGCTCCACCACCACCACCACCACCACCACCACCACCGCCACCGCCACTACAAGGCAACGCAAACACCTACTATTTTGGTTTCGGGGGTGGTGGTGGTGGTGGTGCGGGGGATGTCAGCAGTCAAACATAACCGTGTTATTAATACTGATTAGATGAATAAAAACAAAAAAGATAGCATGCAGGAAGCCTTTTGAATTATCAATGCACCCAAAACATCACATCGATGGGTTTACCTGCCTCTAGCCCTACGGGGGGTAAATTGGTGAGCTTAGGTAGAGCCTAGTTACCAAGGCTACAGGTCGAAGTCTTGCAGGAGCATCCCCAATATGACATATTTGCAGTCTTCAGAACAACCTGTTACCTTGACAACGCAATTTTATCATTCAAACCCATTGCTACCTTCTCCCACAGTAGGAATCGAATGTAGCCTAAGTGTAAAAAAACGCTGCCAATTCCTTTTAGACTGCAATTCAAGATAGAGAGGGGGAAAGCAGACGGGCTGAGGAGATCCATGGAAATATTCCCGTTACAATGTCACTCTGGGATGGCACATTGAACAAACATTCACAGATAATAGGCCCAGAGATAATAGGCTCTGTGTAATGAATGGGGAGCAGTGCAGTGAGGACGCCATTCACTCAAAGCAGCGAGGACTCTATAATTAATGTTATCAGCCGCTTTTTCTTCTTTTATGTCATAACTATAATAAGGACCACCCCAAAAAAAGTCAAATGTTGAATATCCTTACTACTACAGTTGAGTGAAGCAGCAAAAAATAGCCTACTTTATTTACAGGAGAATAAGATTATATGCTGTGAATGCTGCTGCTCATGAGTTTGGTTTTGTTCCTGATCGTATGTCTATAGACGTTTATAAACTACCTTCTACACCCCTACTGCTGGCTGCCTGGTCAAATGTATCCCTGAGGGGAAGGATCTAGATCTCCAGTCATGCTGCTGTGTAGCGAAGAGTGGTGTGTGTGTGTGTGTGAGACATGCTTTGTAGTTACTATCATTATTACTCATTATAATAAATGCTAATTTTAAATAAATGTTATCATTATTATTATTAAATCAAATGTTGTACCACCATCTGGACTGCTTTTACATTTAGAATGACTTGTGTCATGTAGCTGATTGAACAAACAGACAAACCACACAAAATTAGAATTTCAAAATAATTCTCATGAATTTGAAATCCTTGATGTTCATTTCATGGCTTTTATTGTAAAGCTATGCTATATGTCTAGTTATATTAGGATACGTTTTGCATTAGGGTTAAATGCAAATCTACATTTATTAAAATCTACATCTGCTATGGCTTCAATACATTTGTTTAAAATAACCCTATTGCACATGTGTCACTCAATATGTGCACACACCGTTTCGAGCCATTAGTAGTCTGTGCTTCCTATAGTAGATTTGATCACAATCATGTAAAACACACACTGAACCTTTTGCTCTCAAAAGGCAAATTATACAGAGTGAGGAGTCAGCGAAAGAAAGGAGCAGAAGACAGGTGATGTTAAAATGAACATTTATAATGAGTCTTTGTTGCCGTCGCAAAAATAATCTTTAAAAAACAATTCAATTATTAACACTGAAATGCTGACTTCACTGGTAGTCCACGAGTCATAAAACACAACTCACTGAATTTTGTTTACAAACACAGTACTACAGTTACATTAAATAGTCATTACCCTTAAATCTATTAATGAATGATGCTCAAATGAACCAAGAACAGAAACACGTGTGACACTTTTAAAAATCCTGTCCTTCCCCGTAGTCGCTGTTGTCTTTGTTAATCAACAGTGTTTAGAATGCATACTGCTTCTTCTGTGTTTCTCTGATAAAAACAGAAAAACAGACTGGCAGCATAACAACAATGGTATATGAGGTCAAAGGTCATACAATTGGGAGGGGCATTTTCAGGGGGCGGGGCATGGGGGGAAATGGGCAGGGTCATGCCATTTCCAGTGATCTAACACTTAGTATGTAAGCTGGCTGCCTTTTGGCTCAGTGTGGATTCATTTGGCACTCGTGTTGACAGTTATTCGCTACCTAAAACAGCTTTAAAACAAAAGGCATTTTCTGTTTTAGATATTTCCTATTCAGAGATTTTTTTTTTTTGAAGGCATTAAATGCTGTCAGAGAAAAGCCCTTTGTGTAGCTTAACGTGGTGGACTTTCACAAAACGTCACTATTAGATCTTATGCTGTCAGTCCATTTCTGTTGGATGGAAAGAACAAACGCACCAATGAAAGAAATACAATGAAAAATAAAAAATAAAAACAGTCTTGCTAGGTTTGACAATACAGTTGGCTTAAAGATGTCCAACAAGGTGAAGGAGTCCGGGTGAATGTTTGGGTCAACCAAGTACATCAGAGGTTCAGAGGTTCCAAAAGAAAGACGTCCTTGTGTCTGGCTGGCGAGGATCCTGCGTTTCTCAGACAAACACCTTAATCCGTTTAAAGGGCAAATACGGTGGCCGGAGAATAATGCAACACAGGTTGGCTGAAGAGGTCGAATGATGTAGGGTTTTTAAAACAGCTTTAGTCCGTTATTGAGATAGTAAAACTCCAAGTCCAAGCCTTTCTCGAAGAAGGGCTGTGCAGGGGGAGGCTGTGAATGTCCAGAGTACATTGACAATGAAGACACTGACAAGACTAACTGAAAGGAGAGGTTGGAATGCTACCGGTTTTTTCTATCAGCATCCAGGTTAGATTTATTTTGTATTATTATTGTTGTTGAGCAGTGGCAGGGTTCTGTAACACAAAGTGAAAAAAAAAAATCACATTAACCCTCGTAACAAGCTTCACACTCTTTTAAAGTCACCCTTTATTTAAGTTCACTTATTTTGCTGGTGTCGTTTTTTCCATCACAGTTCTGACAATTGTATTAGCGAAACATGGAGACAGCGTTCCTTAATTTGTAATATGTGCCACGTATTGTTTTGGTTAGGATCAATAGGATCAATATTTAAAAAAAATAGGAAAAAGAAAGCCAATTTCGTATGGACACAAAGTGGTGGTCTGCACCCTGGACTGTGATTCACGACACCTGCACATATTCTAGAGGACGTCACTCAGTGATTGACAAAAACCTCTGCCACAGGGAATGTGAGGGACAAAGGTGTCACATTTCACCTGAATCCAGATACTCCAGCCCCATACTCCATCATTAACGAGACACGAGGAGACAGACACAGACATACCACCAGAGCAAGAGCAAAGAATGGCAACGAAACAACAAAATAAACCCTTTAACTATTGAAAGTCAGCATGGATTCTCTTCATTTCACACCCAATATCGTGATGTTATTCATAAGACGGATATGACCCATTGATCGGTAAAGTGCATTTATGCAACACCAAACAAACAGGATAATGTTGACAGCGAATCGGAAGCGGTTTTGAACATGTATCTGGGTTATGACGTTTGGCCTTGTGTGGCCTACCTGACTATAGCTGAATTCTTGTCATTGACAGAGATATTAACTCTACATGTATTGTGACATTCCTGCCCTGAATTTACATTAAAAGACATTCAGACAGAAAAATAAATGGGTACATTCATAGAACAGATCTGGGCTTTCAAGCTGTAGTGTAAAACAAAATCGTTTCTGAAGATAGTATGCCACAGGTTATGGGAGGTGTAACGTGATTTCAGAAAGTAAACTGAAAGGAAACGCATGCGAGTGCCTGACGGTGTAAAAGGTGTGTAGCCAACGCACTGAAAAACGCCTTCAACGTTGCTTGTTTCACATTTTTTTAATACTCTCCGCTGGACCAAAAAAATTAATAAAAACAATAAATAAATAAAGATATTCTCTCATTAAGTGACGAGAGGTGGACTTTATTGATGAGAATTATGTGTGGTGATTCTTGGGCCAACATGACAACAATGGGTTCCCACCCAACTTACAACAATAAACAAAACATTAGTTATTTTTTTAACATGAAGTGAGTAAACTTAAGTGCCTTACAATTGACCGCATGCAGTGTTATGCCTTTGAATGTTACGAGACACCTTGCAAATTTTTGTTAATTTTTTTCTCTTCTCCCTGCCCCAGTAATTCACTTGGATATCATGCAATAAAGACGTGCAAAAAGATAACACCTAACTCCACAAACACACTGCTGATTGTTAATGGCTATGTTATGAATGCTTATAACATGTTATGCTTAGTGCATGCTGGCCTATAAAGACATTTTTGTGAGAAAACAGCAGTACTTAAGCCACAGGTCAAACGAACACACAAAGGATGCATGGAGTGTAAAAACACATGGATCCATAAAAATCACAATTGTTAACTCTTACTCTATGTAACTATGGGATAAAACAAGAGCACAAAAAGGTTTCTTTGTCCTTTTGTCTTCTTAAGTAATGTATTTGATTATCTTTTTTTTTTCTTAACTTAAAAGACAGTGTTTGATTGGCACTTGATCAGCACTTCTAAACAAGTTATTGATATCTAACATTTGATCGCACATCTACAATTTTCAGAAGCTGCAGAGGTCTAGTTTGGCACAGGTTGTACTATGGAGTCTATTATTACTTTTACTATCTTATCGATACTGTATAGTTCTCTATACACCTCGCTTTATGCTCCGAGCGTCTCAGAGCATACCTCTTCTAATCAACAGACCAGACATCTTTTCAGCTAAAATATTTTGTATAGTTTACTTTACTTATCAAATAGCAGCATTTTCATAACTTACAAAAAGTACATGTAAACCTATTCATTCAAAATCTTAATAATTTCAAAGGTTCATACAACAGACATGAAACACAAAACAGGACGACATGCTACTATATTGCTTCCAATATCTTTACATTTTCTTACTGTCAAACTAAATCATCTATGACAGAAATATGGACACCACCCGTTGATGATGAATCATCATAATGCACAAACAAATTTTGCGAAGCTAATCTTAATCAGGCTTAGTTGGCACTCTCATCATCCACACAAATATAACATAGTTCACATTGTATTGACAACGCTGGACTGCATTTGGACTACAAACTAGAATAGCTACAATTAAAGTACATATAGATCATATGACATGACATATTGTATTCCACAGAAATGAATTCTAGTCATTTTTCAGATTAGAGGATATGCATAAAGGATGTCATTGTTTTTCAGCTTGAGGTCACAAACAGGTTACCTTTCCCTTTACCCTCTGAACGCCTTCCGTCAAAACGTTTAACGGCTCTCGTGTTTTTTTTCCTTTCGCGGCTGAAACGAGAATCTCATCTAGTTTCCCGCCAACGGATGAATATTCACTACCGCCCGCCATTTTGCAGTTTTTTTTTTTTTTCTTTTCATCTTCTGGCAGAAAAAAATTAACAGAACCTTCCCCAGCCCTAGCAAAAAAGAAAAGAAAAAGGCCATAGTTCACGATAAAAACCCTTTCTTAAGTCCTAATGGTTCTTCCCCATGGACGGAAGTAGGATTGGTTGAGCTAATACTGCTGGTTGTGGTGGTCGTGCG
>OMNO01074697.1:0-10744 GCA_900303215.1 Trachyrincus scabrus | reverse complement strand
TAAGCTTTAATGCTTGTAAGGGAGAATGTCTTGGGGTGTTCTTAGCCTACCTGTAAGCATACTTGAGCAAGCTGTCTCACCCCCCTACCTGCTCCTTAATGACCTGTCTCTGTACTGTCTAACCCCCTACCTGCTCCTTAATGAGCTGTCTCTGTACTGTCTAACCCCCTACCTGCTTCTTAATGACCTGTCTCTGTACTGTCTAACCCCTACCTACTCCTTAATGACCTGTCTCTGTACTGTCTAATCCCCTACCTGCTCTTTAATGAGCTGTCTCTGTACTGTCTAATCCCCTACCTGCTCTTAATGAGCTGTCTCTGTACTGTCTAATCCCCTACCTGCTCCTTATTGAGCTGTCTCTGTACTGTCTAACCCCTACCTACTCCTTAATGACCTGTCTCTGTACTGTCTAACCCCCTACCTGCTACTTAATGACCTGTCTCTGTACTGTCTAACCCCAACCAGTCTTGGTATTCACTGTAACCCCATACTTGCTCCATCATGACCCTTCTCTGTTTTCATTCATTCATTAAGCCGAATACAGGGAATCCATTCTTCTAGTAACTGTCTTTATTAAACTCCCACATGTGGATGTGTTTGTTGCCTGCTCCCCCTCTGGTCCTCAGGCGTCAGGGAAGAACTTGAACCTGAACGACGAGTCCCAGCATGGGCTCCTCATGCAGCTGCTGAAGCTCAGCTACAACTGCCTCAACTACGACTTCATAGGAACCTCCACAGACGAGTCCTCGGACGACCTCTGTACAGTCCAGATCCCCACCTCCTGGAGATCAGGTAGCTTGCAAGGGTTCCACCAATAGGAAACAAGCTCTCACTGAGCAGAGCAAGTTAATTGGTTCATTGGACTTGGAATGTGTGGATTAATTGCTTTAGTGATTTATCAAGCAAAACGATGCCAATTATTGGCTGCTTATAGTTTCCGAAATGCAAATGTTTGGTTGCGTTTGCGCAACAAACATGTTCTTCACTGTCTGATAAAGTGAGCAAATTTACCACGTTTACGTTACAAATTGGGGACCAGTTAAAGTGTTGTGTCCCATGTGGAACTTAATTTGTGACTCTAAAGTTGTTTTTCTTTTTTTGTCTTTCAGCATTTCTCGATTCATCGACCCTGCAGCTCTTTTTCAATTTATATCATTCCATCCCTCCATCCCTGTCCCCGTTGGTACGTTCACAATCACTACGTTGTAAACAGAACATCCGATCACGTTTTACCAACACGTTTAAAAGGAAAACTAAATCCTTACGTCGTCAATGCAAACTTTTAATGTTCTTTTACATTTGTATACGTATTTTTTAAAACGTTTTTAATGTTAACGTTTGTCCGTTTTCAGGTGTTGTCATGTCTAGTTCAGATCGCCTCGGTTCGAAGGTCACTCTTCAACAACGCAGAGAGGGCAAAGTTCCTGTCGCACCTCGTGGACGGAGTGAAGAGGATACTCGCCAACCCTCAGGTACACATACACACAGACACAGGGTTCATATTTTAAATGTCAAAAACCAAATTTTGGGCGAAAATTAATTATCGCCATCCATCACTCCGGTGTTCCATCACTCTGGTGTTCCATGCGCTCTAACCCGTGTACTCCGTACTCCAGTGTCTGCCAGATCCCAACAACTACCATGAGTTCTGCCGTCTGCTGGCGAGACTAAAGAGTAACTACCAGCTGGGGGAGCTGGTCAAGGTAGAGAACTACCCCGAAGTCATCCGCCTTATCGCCAACTTCACCGTCACCAGTCTGCAGGTATGGGGTGATATTCTCCGTCTCTTCTTGGTTACCCATCAGGTTGACGTTCAGTTAAAGAGTAACCACTAAGCGCTAACGTCAAACCACGGGTTATGCAATTGTTTCTTCTGATTGGCTGAAGTGGGTGCTGGGCTGTGCAAAAATGCTTAGCCATCATTTTGATGGTGACATTACCTGGGACATTGTGAGCCAACCAGCTCTAATCATCTGAACCAATTCAATTGAAACCAGATCTAATCATCTGAACCAATTCAATTGAAACCAGATCTAATCATCTGAACCAATTCAATTTAGACCATGTATAATAGTCTGAACCAGTTTTCCATTTACCATTTATACCCAATCTAATAATAAGAACCAGATTCATTTCAACCAGCTCTAATATGAACTTGATTAATCTGAACCAGATTCATTTGTAACAACTTTAATAATCTGAACTAGTTTCATTTGAACCAGATCTAATAATATGAACAATCATTGGAAATGCTTCCAGTAACCTCAACCAAATTCATGTGACCCATCTCTAACCATTATCTCTCTCTCTCTCTCTCTCTCTCTCTCTCTCCCCCACCTCCCTCCCGTGGTTCAGCACTGGGAGTTTGCCCCTAACAGCGTCCACTACCTGCTGAGTCTGTGGCAGCGGCTGGCAGCCTCCGTGCCCTACGTCAAAGCCACCGAGCCTCACCTGCTGGAGACCTACACCCCCGAGGTCACCAAGGCCTACATCACCTCGCGCCTGGAGTCCGTGCACGTCATACTGAGGTGAGGAGAGCCGCGGATTCAGAGCGCTTCAGAAATGTATTCATTCTGAGGGAAATTGTCACTGTCACAGGTGCTGTGCTCAAACACGGAAAAATAATAGTGAAAGTAGAGAATAAAAAAGACAGAAGCAAAAATACAGTAAGGCATGGAAGTATAGAAAATGTGTATATACACTAGGGCTGAACGATATGGTAAAATAATTATATTGCGATCATTTTCTGACAGATGTTGCGATTGATATGATTCACTATTAGTGGGAATGATCATTTTTGCATCACAATTTTCATTTTCACTGAAAAAATTATCATGATATGACATTTGTTAGGGTCTGTATCAAACAAACGTGTTTTCTGGAGGAAGAAAATGTGTAGGTCAGGGCATCTCTGCAGTACTACAGTACTTCATTTATAATGGTGTTATACATTTACATAAAACACGTTTTACCCTTATCAAAAAATTGCAGCTCCTGCAATTTAAATATTGCACATGGCCATATTACGATTTCAATAATATTTTGATTAATTGTTCAGCCCTAATACACACAAATGTACATAAAATAGTCAATATAACTAAACTATAACTACTGTAACTATATAAACTAGAACTACTGTAATTATATAATGTGCAATATCCCAGATGCTGGGATATTGATGTTCAACTTAGAAATACAGGTTATATGGACTTCATATAATGTATATACATATAGGTTAGACAAAATACGAAATATATCCAAATATAAGCAACAAAATACCAAAGAAACTAGGCAAAAAAAACATGACATACCAACGATTAGTCGATGAAATGTATCGAATCTAATTTTGATAATTTTTTAAGTCATTTATCAAGTAAAAATATCAAACATTTGCTGCTTAATGTTGCAGTTCAATTCAAATATTTGGTTCATGGATCATTATAAAAGGAATAGTTTATTTTTTCTTGGCTGCTTGTCAGATAAAGCAAGCACATTTAAGACACGACTTTGGACTATTATTTACGACATTTTACAGACTACATGATTCATCGGGAAAAATAATAGTTAGATGAATCGACTATGAAAACAATCGTTAGTTGCAGCCCCAGTTGTGCTCATTATTTTAGTTCTTTTCCCCTAATGCATTTCCATCCACCTCGGTCCAACGATGTTTTCAGTACACCGGCGCTTTCGATTTCCCTTCTAACTTGTATGTGTTGCATTGCACCGTCTCTCACCGTGCGTTTCCTCCCAGGGATGGGCTGGAGGATCCTCTGGATGACGCAGGCCTGGTGCAGCAGCAGCTGGACCAGCTGTCCACCATCGGCCGCTGTGAGTACGAGAAGACCTGCGCACTGCTGGTGCAGCTGTTCGACCAGGCCGCCCAGAGCTACCAGGAGCTGCTCCAGTCCACCAACTCCAGCACGGCCGACGCCACCGTACAGGAGGGTATGTTCTTCACAGCCCCTACACACGCACACACGCACACACACACGCACACAGACCCTGGATGTTTGTGTTTATGTTTTTACTTTACTTTTCTATTTAGGTATTCACAGAGTATCTGTGGATACCTATTGTTTTTGTACAAATTATTATTATTATTATTATTATTATTATTTTTCTATTTGTACTTGTATTTAATATAGTATTCTCGATTTTAAAAAATATATATTTTTACTCTATTTATTTATTGTTGCTTATCTTGAGCAGAGAAGTTGTGACAATTTCCCTCTAGATTAATGAAGTACTCTGAATCTGAATGTACTTCAAGCTATGCTTTTTTTTTTTTTTCTTAAGAATTAGCTTAGGCAAACATAGGCAGGAAATGCTCATGTTTGGGGATTTGGGAATCGAACCCGTGTTGACAGAAACTATGCATGATGGAGGGGAAGATCCAGACGGGGTGGTGGTGATGGTGGTGTTGAGTGCATGCAGACTTGATTTGGGAATTTTCTTTGAATGTATTATTATGAAAAATGCACTATTATAAGGCTATTGTAGCTGGTCACCCACACTACAAACACAACAGTTCTCTCATATTAGGACCAATAGGGGATTTTTATAGAAGGCTCTAACATTTTACTTTCCCCATTTTATTTTTTACAACCATGGACTATCTACCATTGTGAATAATTATCAAATAGTCTCTAAACAGAATATCTTCAAACTAGGTTTAAGCATGCTTGGATCCACCAGGTGCATTCTGGGATTGCTATTGACTACACACTACTACTAGCTGACTTTGGTGCTAACTAAAGGCTGGTTGCTATGCAGGACGGTTAACATGGCTGGTGTATATAATCGGCGCGGTGATCGGAGGACGGGTGTCGTTCGCCAGCACGGACGAGCAGGACGCCATGGACGGCGAGCTAGTGTGTCGGTAAGAACGCGATGTGTCATCTTTTTAGTTTTCTTTAAGGGCCCTTGTTTGTACCACCAAGCGTGAGGTTGTTGGCCATTACAAGCAAATTGCAAAGCTTTAAATCATACAACAATCAGCCTGATGAGCCATTCTCACCCGGGGCTCAACTGGCCCTTATGTGCTCCACAGGGACCATCACAAAACGTTTCTTGGTACATTGAAAACAAATGGACAATGGACAAATAATGATTGATTGTGTGTGTGTGTGTGTGTGTGTGTGTGTGTGTGTGTGTGCCCGCCCAACAGCGTGCTCCAGCTGATGAACCTGACGGACTCCCGGCTGGCCCAGGCGGGCAACGAGAGGCTGGAGTTGGCCATGCTCAGCTTCTTCGAGCAGTTCAGGAAGATCTACATCGGAGATCAGGTGCAGAAGTCCTCCAAGGTAATTCAGCGGCTCCCTCATTCTACGCTATTGCTATTCAGTGGCTTTTCTGGCAAGGAGGTAGATAAAGGAGGATGGAGTGGACTTCGCTGCAATGACCCATTGCAGGGGTTCAGTGTGATTTATTTATTTATTTATTTTCTTAACCCTTTAAGAAAATTAATTTTATTTAAGGATCCCCATGAGCTAAAATACAATGAAATACATTCAATACAATAAATACAGAGATGCGATCTCCCACTAAAAAGAGATGAGCATGGTTAATTTGGCATCGCTTTACATGAATACCGACACTGTTGTTGTCGTCAATAGTGACACATTTCCTTAGTTACGTATGACTTCGGATGCCGCTCGAAGTCGTATTCGACTAATCGTCCGCGTAGCGGCGGTAGGAGAAGCCGCCGGCCTCGTGACAGATCCCGGCGTGTAAAAAGCAGAGGCCAAACAACTCGGACGCCTCTCCCCTAAACAAACGACATTTAACTTGACCGCTGCTAACTGGGAATGTTGTTCCACGCGTGTTCTTTTTGAAGAGATATACCATCATGTCCTCTGTGTTCCGGTGTGTGTACATGTGTACCCTTCCCCCCTCACACTAAACTCATAGTGACAGACAGAGGGGGGGGGGACCAAGTCGACGGAGATGAGTAGGTCTTTTGTCCCGTGCCTTATGTCGGCCTCTATATATACTGCTGACGGCGATGCTTTTTCTGAAAGACCCCCTATGTGCCGGAGCACGCGGTGCCTTTACCCTCCCTGTTGTTTCAGCGCTGTTTTCTTTGCTCGACGGCGTGATGCGGCGAAGTTCATTACGCCGTGCTGACTAAGTGCGTTCTCTTATGTGCTCAGAATGCCAACTGTGCAGATAAGGAGGCTTGGTGCTTAGCGCCCCCTGGTGTTCATTATGGTTTCTACCAGCATAAGCCAAGCAGATGGTCGATTTTGGTCCCCAGCAGATCAATCGGGGGGAAAATCAGCCAGTTCCGCAAGAATCAGTGGGTGAATTGTTTAGAAAACCCAAATGTGAGTTTATATGATGAAATTTATCGGACGATGATGTCATAGTGAAACATGGTTTAATGCGTTGAGTCTGGGAGAAGCTGCGTTCACACCGAACACATCTGTTGTATGTTCGCAGAATGACAGAGAAATAAGTCATTTATTTTTTTTATGTATTTGTTATTTGACCCTATGAATGAAAATTGGCCTCTATATTAAAGCCTATTAAATCCTAATCCCTGTTGTGATAAATCCAAAAACATAAATCCAGTAAGTAATCCAATAAGTCTATTTGTTCCTCCCTTGGGGAAAGGTGCATTCTATTGTAATGCTAAGTATGGCTTAGTAATTGTGCATTAAAATAGTGCTTTGTTTGGCACATCAGGTGGGGGCGTTGACTGACAGACATCTGTGTAAGTGTATGTACTGCGGTGTCTATCCATAGCCTCTGAAATGCTTTCAGTGTAAATGCAGGGTTATATATATTAAAAGGAAGCCCGGGTCTTGTCTCCAGAAAGCCACTTCAGTCTCATCAGAATATGTCTGGTGACCTTGATATTTTTATGTTAATAGACCTCTTGATAATGCCAGATCACGTATATTCTTGTTAGATATCTATTTGGCTTGATATTCATATATATTGTGACCTTGATATATCTAATATAATGCAGAATAGATTATGGGTGTGAATCTTTCGGTATCTCACGATTCGATTAAAATTTCAAAACGATTCCCGATTCGAAATCGATCCTCGATTCAGTACATAGGGGTACTCATTTCAGGATCTACTCCATTCCTGTGTGGCAAATTATGGCTTGAAAGCAGCGTAGTGTGTATAAGATTGTCGGTTTTTTATATTTGAAAAAGTTACATCAACTGAGCAATAATGTAAGCACACAAAGGCAAACCTAAGACAAAAGGGGAAAAAAACTAGTTTTTTGGAAGTTGTGAATCGATTCAGAATCATAGAAGATGAGAATCGTGATTCTTACGTGAATCAATTTTTTCCGTATACCCCTATAATAGATAGATATAATAGATATATTGAGTTTACTAGATGCCATGGCTTGATTAACAACCCTGATACAGATTTTGACCTTAATAGTGTATTTATTATTACAGTGAATTCAGATGCATGTCATTAAGGAGCAGGCAGGATGCCTGGCAGGTAGAACACCCTGACCACTACGCTATCCTGTATCTAGCTGATACCTTGCTAGATATAGCTTGACCTTGACATTTGGTGTCTGAATTGGGCCTCACAGTCCCCTTTTTAATATCGGGGCTTCGGAAAAGAGAGCTATAGCTAATATATTTGTACATAATAATAGAAAATCACCAAAGACTTTCCATATGTTCTTCCCTCAGCTTTACCGGCGCCTATCGGATGTTTTGGGGCTGAACGATGAGACCATGGTCCTCAGTGTCTTTATTGGTAAAATGTAAGTAGAAAACCCTGTTGTCTTTTTACTGTATCTGTTGTATGTATGTATGTACTTTACTTACTAACTGTACGTGATTGTTGTTTTGACATATTTGGTAGACGAATACATTCATTGATGCTGCATTTGTGATAATATTATTTTTTTAAACCATAAGGCGTTTACAATTCTGGGATGCTACCGCTACATGAATAGGTGGTCTAACAGTTCTGAATGTTGAAAAACTGAAATGGAAAAGTTTCATGTTTAATTACTTTGGTAATTATCGTACTTGTTTTCAATGGCTCAGTAGCTTATTGTGGCAGGTTTTCTTGGTGCATATTTGTAAAATGTGTTCTTGTTCTTAGGTGGTTAAATAAAGTTTTATTTCTGTTTGTTTTTTCAACAGCATTACCAACCTGAAATACTGGGGTCAGTGTGAGCCAATCACCTCCAAGACGCTGCAGCTCCTCAACGACCTCTCACTAGGATATCCTTTACTGTGTGGCGATGTTGGAGTGTGAACCTTGATCTGTTTTGTTCAAACTTTGCATAATGTCCCAGTCTTCAACCATTTTTCTTCTTCACATCAGTTTGGTCTGATTCCCGTAGTGAAAAAGCAGCCAGACATAATCACGCCAATGTAACGATATAACACAACAACCATATACTAGTAAAGGGGCCACTAAAGGATGAGTTTGTTGAATGTTTTCCCTCCAAACTGTTCTCCTTGACGCCAGTTTGCACATACAGCAGTGTGAGGAAGTTGGTGAAGCTCAGTGCTGTCCAGTTCATGTTGAACAACCACACAGTGAGTACACACATTGTAAAGTTGACTAATATACACACAATTAAAATATATATACATACATACATACATCTACTATCCCTATATTACCTTATCATTGTGCTTCAATGTCTAAAGTTTGTATTCACATAAAGTGAAGATTATTTTGAATGATTTAGAAATCTATTGTAACATGTTTATGATATTTTGAACATGTGTCAATTGTCTGCCATTCTAGAGTGAGCACTTCTCCTTCCTGGGAGTGAACAACCAATCAAATCTAAGCGACATGCGTTGTCGCACCACGTTCTACACGGCACTTGGGCGCCTCCTCATGGTGGACCTAGGTAATTACAACACTGGTCAAGTTTATCAGTACTGCGCTTAATCATCATTACAGTCTCAACGAGCTTCACAGGCAATATGCGCTGATTGGAAATTGATTTGGAAAAATGGCGAAATATCAATTACTTTATTTATTGTTTATTCATTTAAAACAAATGTTTCAATGGATTTTAGTAAGCAATTCAACGAGAGAGCAACGGTAAATACAGCCGAAAATCTGCAGAAGTAATGCATAATAGTTTTGGTGGTGATGTTTGACGTGTGCAGGGGAAGATGAAGACCAGTTTGAACAGTTCATGCTGCCTTTGACGGCTGCCTTTGAAGCTGTGGCCCAGATGCTCAGTACCAACACCTTCAACGAACAGGAGGCTAAGGTAACACACACACACACACACACCATCATCATATTAGCGCAACACAAACAAGAACTAGAATCATATCGTTTAAACAGAGCAAAGCACACAGAGCACAAATCATGGCTGTATTTTTTTCACTCTCTTCAAATAGGATTTTGGATGCGAAAATTCAATCAACATTTCCCGTCTGTCGGCCGTGTGCTTTGGGCTTAAGTGTAACCCAAAGTGTTGCTGTGTTGTTTTCCCCGCAGAGGACTCTAGTGGGTTTGGTGCGAGACTTGAGAGGAATTGCCTTCGCCTTCAACGCCAAGACCAGCTTCATGATGCTGTTTGACTGGATGTATCCTCACACCTCCTGCTATACCTGCTGCCCACCACCAGGGGAGCTGTTAGTCCATTTATCTTTAGGTTAGAATTTAGTTTCAAATATACTGTATATAATATATATACTGTAGTGTATATACTGTAGTCACATTGTATATGGATATAAGTGGTAGGTTTATAAACACTTCTAAATCCCCTACCTGAACTCTGTATGCGTAATCTACTATTCAGCAGACGCTTTTATCCAAAGCAACTTCAAATCAACACGGCTATAAGTCATTAAGGAGCCGGTAGGGGTTAGGGCATCTTGCTGTGGAATTCCCACAGGTAGGATGTGGTCATGGGCTGGGAGGCGGGGAATCGAACCCAGTACTTGACACCCATTTTATGTTGGAGTCTCCTTGACCCAGTGCGCCAGATACCCGGCCTACATGCCCATTCTGCAGAGAGCCATAGAGCTGTGGTACCACGACCCAGCATGCACTACACCTGTCCTCAAACTCATGGCTGAGCTGGTCCACAACAGGTGAGGGTCGTCTTGATCGCCAGGAGTTAACGTGTTTCAACGCTGCGCGTATGTAGATTAAGAAGAATCGTAATCGGCCTTTTAGAATTCTTCTACGTTGCTTATGTAGAATTTTATGTTCTGCCATTTTGAATTCCTCCATGAATATTGATCTTCACTGAAATATTTGAATCCCTTTTTTGAACACATCCTCTTTCATTGACGGTAATAACATTAAGTGACAGGTCTGCGCTAGTGCTGAGGTGATTATCCGATAGACGGGAAATGTATTGATATTTGTGTTGATAATAGATTTGAATCGTTTTTTGTCATTGAGTATGTTTTTTTATAAACTTGATGATTCTTCGATTCATCAAAAAAATATATATATTGAATAAACTGTTTGATTTATTGCGTTTCTTCATGGAGTCGTGCTCCTGGAAGTTTCTAGAAGGTGTTGGTTCTAAGGTTCAGTGCTCCTCAACTCTGGCCTGTACTAAACTAATCTTCTAACATCTCTCTAATCCCAAACTGCCTGGATTCTCCCCCACCCAGGTCCCAACGGCTACAGTTTGACGTGTCCTCGCCCAATGGGATCCTTCTGTTCAGGGAAACCAGCAAAATGATCACTACCTACGGTACCTCCACCAGACCATACCTACCCCTCCCTGCCCTTCTTCCTCCTCTTCCTCCTCACTCCA
>OMNO01074695.1:0-11043 GCA_900303215.1 Trachyrincus scabrus | reverse complement strand
TCAGGGACTGCACCATCTCCTTCTCTGTGTAGATCAGGTCTGTCATCTGACCTGCAGATGGAGGTAGAGAGAGAGAGAGAGGTAGAGGTGGAGAGAGAGAGGTAGAGGAGGAGAGAGAGAGAGGTAGAGATGGAGAGAGAGAGAGAGAGGGAGAGAGAGAGAGAGATGGAGAGAGAGAGAGAGAGAGAGAGCGAGAGAGAGAGGGAGAGGTAGAGGTGGAGAGAGCAAGAGATAGGTAGAGAGAGAGGTAGAGGTAGAGAGAGAGAGAGAGAGAGAGAGAGAGAGGTAGAGGTGGAGAGAGCAAGAGATAGGTAGAGAGAGAGGTGGAGAGAGAGAATTATTTATTCTACATGGTGTCATCCATGTCACACTGGGATAATATACAATGAATGGCAAATCCTCAGTTTTCCTCCAAAGCACATTTTATTCGTTAGCCTGACCTCTATGCATACTGATGTCTGTTTGTATATACACATACAGCCATTTTTAGCTTTTTAGCTGCTTTTTTTTAGCAATGCTCCTGCTCTGTCACTTGTCACAATCCCATAGGTTTAAATTAAACTGAAGATTAAATTCATTACAAATGTGCAAGAGGTGCAACCATCTGTTTGCTACTACAACAATAAATGAAAAATAAAAATGAGACTGCAGTAAGGACACAACAGAGACTGTAATTAAGGTGCATATTTAAAACCAAAGGTTCTTCGAGGAGGTCATTGACGGAAGAGTGTAGAGACAGATTTAGATTGTAGTGTGAAGAAAAAATTATATATATATATATATATATAAACTCCCCCATAACCACTTAAGGTTTGATTGTATAGTATTACCCATACTCCAACACTGTGCGGTTCACAAAAAGAGCCTCAGGAAGAGGGAGGGGTCATTACTGCAGTGTGCTCAACAAATCAAACAAAAATAACTCTCCTCTGACAAACACACAGCTTGAATGCTGCTACACACATCCAACTGACCTACTAGGGAAATGAAAGAAATATCACAAATGTCCAGGATGATCTATGCAGCAGTGGCAATATGAGAAAATGAAATATGAATTAGTTTACAATAAATAGTTTCCTTTAAGCAAAAAATTCTCATCTGTATGAATAAGCCATTTATTTGATTTCCTGAATTTCAGAATTGATTTTAACACAATTTGTTTCACTTTACTTGTATTATAATTGATGTACAAACAAATAATATAGAATACCATTTTGGAATATGATTGAATATAATTCTAAATGATAATCTAATGATAATCTGTTTCAATTGTAATGCACCGAGAGGTTATTGAGGGCAGTGTGATGGCCCCGTGGCCTAGCTGTATGTTCTTAGGTTGAGTGCCGTCTCAATTTAGAAATGGACACACACTTCCTGCTCAGAAAACCTTGGTCAGAAAACTGCATTTTCTGCATTCTATAGGATGAAGAAGAACACTTATCCAGTACAGTTTTAAAGTAAATTGGATTGTAGATTTGGGGCTGATTAAGTGAACCCCCTGTTTCAGCTCAAATTTTATCAATATGAAATACTTTTTTTTAAGCTTGTATGCATCGTTGAGTATGAGATGCAATGTTTAGGGCTGGCCCGAATACATAATTTCAAGCTTTGGATAATCGTTAGGTTTTCAGAGTGAATATTTGGATAGTTCATAAATAAATAGGAAATATCTGAATTCACAGTGCGTATCTTTCTCTGCTTAAATGACATGGAGCCAGCAGAGATCATTGCAGAATCTTGGGCGTTTTTATCTGTTTTTATTTTATTAAGGCAAAAATCTAAACTACAATATCGGATCCACTCACTGGTCCGGAAGAGCTGCAGTGTAAAAGTTTCCAAAGACACACAGATTCCATAGTATGAGGGTACTATTACTATGAGTACACAAAACAAAAAAAGGTGGTTTTGACATTGTGCAAAGTTATGATAAAACTGCACATCAACACTAGCACTACTCAAAAGCATGTGAAGAGAAAACACAAAGGCACTATAGGGCTTGTACATCGCAACGTCACATCGCAATGGACGCCTCCATGGAGCATTGGAATGTAAGTTATTAGGTAGTATAGTAGTATAGTAGTAATTCACTACAACAGACAGTGTGTCCAATCAACGACAATCTTTGTCCATAGGCACCCATCTTTTCCGGTAGGTAACGTTGTTGTGTTTTCCGATTTGTGGTTGTGTTTTCCGATTTGTCATTGTGGTTTCTGTTTTGCCGTTTTGTTTTCCGATTTGTCGTTGTGTTTTGTGATTTGGGGCTGTGGTTTCTGTTTTGTTGTTGTGTTTTGTGATTTGCCGTTGTGATTCCCTATTTGTCGTTGTGACTTCCTATATGCCGTTGTGTTTTGTGATTTGTTGTTGTGTTTTCTCTTTTGTTAATTTGATTTGCAATTTGTCATTGTGTTTTGTGATTTGTCATTGTGATTCCCTATTTGTCGTTGTGATTTCCTATATGCCGTTGTGTTTTTTGATTTGTTGTTGTGTTTTGCTATATATCGTTGTGATTTGCACTTCAGGGCCACCATAAGGTAGGGCTTTTTTAAATATTTTGTTTAAACATTTAAATAGCTGCTAAATACATTCATTACTAAAACCATTCATTATGAACCACTAACCCCCGGATTATTTATCTTATTTCTATGGCTGCAACTGACTAGTGGGAGCGCCACAATGTAAGAATCCTGGGGAGAACCCTAGGACACTTATAGGTATATTGTACTTTGTTAGAACATAAGGTTGCATTGCTAGTGGGCCCTGATAAATGTCCATACATTCACCTTCATGTTGATGAGTTGCTCCAGTGGCCAGTGCTCCACTACCGGGGAATCAGTTCTTCACCCCATTCACTTGCATTGGATGCCAGGGGCTCAAAAACACAGCTTTAGCATGAAAATGAATGCAAAAAATGCATATTCTACCAATATATAAATATTGCAGACATAGTTCCGCAAAATGTTAGATTTTATTAATTCTTTACTATCAATGCACTATTTTTCGTTCTCCATATAGAAGAAAACAACCAGATCTTATTTTACACAAAAAGGTTTTAAAAACCATGAAAATAGCTTTATATCTTTTCCCAAATCAAGGAACCAGAACTTGTGTTTAAATATATTGGTAGAATATATATTTTTTGCATTAGTTTTCGTGCTAAAACTGTGTTTTTGAGCCCTGTTTTTCCATCCAGTGCAAGTGAATGGGGCGGAAAAAAACACATATAACCGGTAGTGGAGCGCTGGCCACTGGAGCAACTCATCAACATGAAGGTGAGTTTAAAGTGCTCCAACACTGTCAATTTCTTTGGCATCTTGACAACAGCTCCGACGGTCTTGCTGATTCTCACACTGGATGGAAGGTGTCAAAGTGGTACCGACGTATTCGAATATTGTTCTAATGTCCGAATACAAAACTAACAAAGGACAATTCGGTTATTCAAATACTTTGGGCCAGCCCTAGTATTTGACAACTATAAATAAGGTTTAAGGGTCACCAAGCTTACCTATGGAGGTGAAGATGTCTGCTTGTGTACTCAGAGAGCAGCAGAGCAGGGACCAAACCACGAGATACAGCCGCTTCCTCATGGCTCCTCTTTCACCTGTATATAGAACCATAAACACATTCTGTCACAACTGATTTCCATCCATTTGATCACTCATAGCATCATCTCATTGCTGCTGGGAGGATAAGGCAAACTAGTTCATGTGAATATATAGGGATTTAGATTGGTTGAATTGGATTTAATAATGATAATTTAGACTGAACAGAACAAACATGTCATGTTGTGGTTTTTATGGTCTTAGCTTATAGCCTTTGATTGATATAAGACATAAGACAATGCATGAACATAAGATGATGCATGAAGAATAAATTCTTTTTTTACAAAAATCAACCAATATAGATTTCAGATGGCCAATTATATTAAGTCATTTCTTTTTTGCTGAATCCCCATTTACATTTTCAACCTGTTCACAAATACCAACTGATATATTAGCGGCTTTGGATGATTGGATTAGCCATCTTACAACATAGCGTGGTCATACTTTCCAGCTACGATGATGAGTTAGAAGCAACATGCTAAATAAAGCAGGAGAATACAGTGACTCATCAGCAAACTGGCCACGAGTAAACTGGCCACATCTGTTTTCTCTCTCAAGCATGCGGCTAATTCATTTATCAAAGAAATGATGGTGGTGTTCCATGAGTAGCCCTACACTTGGTCCACGTGGTCTGCTCTCAGTTTGGTCCGTTTTTTCCCCTAAATGTGGGTCTTTGATGATCTGTGGGTCCAGTCCCACAAATCATTACTAAATATTTAGTAATAGTAATAGTCAATATCAGATACAAAAAAATAAAAATAAAAACCTAAAAACGTTTTAGGAAACAAAAATTGGAGTTCCTGTAAATCAAGTTTACTCTCATGTATTTTTCCGTCATATTTTCAGGCAGGCATTTTACTTTTTCATGGACCCCAGATGAGGAATAGTTCTCTACTATTGCGATGCCATGTGGGAGCAGGATAGTGTAGCAGTTAGGGTAGTGATTGCAAAGGATTTCCTCATACTGCTATCCACTCTCAAGTACAAATAAGACGTAAAAGTGTACGTATGGGATCCTAGTCTTCACCCAACGTATAAATAGCCTACTGAGGAGGAGAAGACAATAAAATCAAGAGCTTGAGCCAGGGACCAAGACAACTTTTATTATAAACAGTCACTGGAAAATGTGACCACCATCACCATCATTCAAAGCAAACTGGACCAAACCAGAACATACTAGACTTGTTACAGCACATGCTGTTCTATTGTGTACTGTATTACAAGTCACTCTTCTCCAATAGAAGATCTAACCTGCCTCAATCTGACAGCTTCTATGGGTTTCATGACACGACAACATTTCTCTGCCCTAGACATTCGGGGCCTTTAAAGTTTTACAGCAGTTTTATTGGACATCGCAAAACATCATCTTGCATGTGTGCTTGTATGTCAAATTCTTGCACAGGCATTTAAATTGCAATCCTCTTCTGAAGTCACGTTGTCCTAAATGACAGAGGAGGCCTATTGTGGAAATCTTCCTCAATTTCTATATAGTAATCTTGAATTTAGAAAAATATAGGTACTGTTTATCCGTTAGGATAAACAGTACCTTAGGATTCTTAAAATTCTTAAAAGAGATCTTAAAAATGTCTTCCACAGATTTTAAAGTGCTGGACAACGTAAAATAACCATAACATATCACAGATTGATGTATACACTACACACCTACCAAATTATATACATATGTATATTTTTTGTTGTGGTTTTTATTAGATGGAACATAATTTTCTGATGCTTAATGCAATGCCTTAATACCATAATTACAAGATTTTCTGTTGTCCATCACACCAACTTCTTATCCTGGAATCACTTCCTATTAATCAGCTTGCTTCTCATTTCGCAATGTATGCAGTCAGAGTGTAATGTGGTCCTTCAAGCCAAGGAACATTCATTCTTCAAACATGATTTCTGAATCCAAGTTATTGATAAAAACAAGCCAACTCTTTTTTCATTTCAAGTTCCACGTTTTCCAGTTTTTTTAAACAGCATGAACAAAAACTGGAATAGTTTACTCAGCATTCGACCATCTGTTCTGGGCTGTTCCTTAGCTCTCCTTCAAACCCTCTAGAGGGTCTATTCTCTGGAGGTCATTCTGAGGTTATCTGGCAGGAGTGCCTGATATTAACCATTTCTCATTTAGTTGGAAGCACAGGTCATGCTCCGTGTGTATAAGGTTACATGGAGCCCTTGTACTTGTATGTTAATGTCATAGCTGTAAGAGGTTGGTTTTCTTAAAACAGGCCTGGAGTGGACTGATCTGTCTTGGTTTTTATTGTGTACTCTTGAAAAGTCAAACTGTATTAATAATCAATACTAAATAGCATGTAGTTTGAGATGGACATTCTTAAATGGAGATAGCCTAATATAAGTTCCATAATTTTTTTTGCTATGTTTGTTCTGTAGCTTTGTCCTAGACTGTAAAAAATGACATGACATGACATGAAAAAAAATATGAACGTAGGGTCCATGACGTCACCCATTGGTTTACACGCGACTGACTTTGAGGGTGTAGATTTGCCTACTATGGACAGTGCCATTGTTGGAGATTTGTGCAACCAGCAGTGGTTCCATATTTGGCACATTGATGGCAGGAATTGAATGGCCAACATGCAATAATCTATGGCCAAAACTCATTCATATTCAATGCTTAATAACTTTATAATGAAGTAAAACTGTCAAACCTCTCAAAATACATAATATGGAGATGAATAGCCATAGATAGATCCTAACCAAACGAAGAAAACATTTATTGGCTTTGTATTAAGAGTAGGGATGGCATGATAGCACTTTTTTGTTTCAGATCCAATACTGCAATCTTAAGTATCTGCTGATACGGATCCAATATACACGAAGACCCAAGTCCCATCTCAGCAACCTGTACACGCCCTTTTGTCGGTCGTGGATCTACGAGTACGCAAAGACATGAAGTCCTCTTAGAGGTTAGCAACACGTTGCTCTTCATTGGGGAGGTGCTGCCTGATTCTAAAACATTAAGGAGTTCCAAGCTGTTGAGTAGGATGAATTGCTTACCAGCAGACACTGATAGTTCTAATTTAATTGTACTGCATTGCATATAATTTCATTTCACATTTTCATACTTATGGCAACTAACTAAAAACGAAAAGCATTACATATTTTAAATCCCTAAAGCAAAAAACTAAAACCAAACAAGGGTTACAGTTAGGAGCACACACACACATATATGCACACATACATAGCGCACCCAGCCATGAACAGGCTGAGACAGAGGCACAGATAAATCAACCTCTCAGAAAGAAAGTTTTGACTCCTGGTGGCCTTAACACAAATAATTATCCATAGGAATGTCTAAATGCATCATTATGCAATACATTTTAGCAAACCGATTTTTCAGCCAATCAGAACAAGAACACGTTGGGAGCAGTGTTATATGAAAACTGTTCGACGTTATCTGTTCCACACCTGGTGCTCTACTGAAGCACATTCCAGCCCTGACAAGAGACATGCTTGCCACGTATCAGGGACACTTAGGGAAGACAACACATTGGCGTTTGCCAAATTAAATCTTTCAGCTTGATTTCAGCTCAGTGTCCATAGTTTCCAATAGTTTAACGTAGTAAATGCCTGCAAACTGCATTCTCACAGGAAGGAATAAGTTGTGAAATGCACAGACCTTTTTCTTTTTTTTTATGGAAACCATAGCAACAATTGTTTGGTGTACAACAGCTCTGGTTACTTTTACTTGACCTCATCCAAGCAGCGGTAGCACGGTACATGGAATCGCTGGCTGGGCAATATGCAGTGATGACAAAAAGAGGTTCAATTGTAGCTGTTTAACTCTGTCTTTATAACCAGGGTTAAATATTTACACATTTCAAATCCTGTCAAGTGAATATTATGCTAAAAGCCAGACAGAGCTCCCCCACACACACACACACACACACACACACACACACACACACTTCCATGTTATAGATGGTGTCTACATGTCAAAACACAGTGTTTGGACAATATATAAGTCACATCCGGATTGCATTCCTCTTGCATTGAACATTGGCTGAAGCAAAAGAGGAAATAACTTAAATGTGTCCTCATAATGTCCCAAGATATCCCACTAATATATATATATTTTTTAACTATTACCCTACAGTCTCAGTTACAGGCTACATATCTGTGGAATTTAGAATGCACTTAATGTAAATGTTCTATCTCTAATGTAACTATTTTAAACATGCAGCACATTGAGTCATTTTGTAGCTACTCCAATTTTGATTGTATGCTTGGATTGTTCTCAGCCTCACTTGTAAGTCATTTTGGATAAAAACATCTGCTAAATGCAGGCCTATATGACATGCCTCCATTTTCTTACTTTGAATGTATTGACTTCTGCTGCAGTCGTGCAGTCATCATATGTAACCTATTATGATGATGCAACCTTTATCATCATCATCATCATCATCATCATCATCATCAACCTTAAATCGTGAAGTAGATATATTGTCAAAATGCTTTATTAAAAAGGGAAAAGACTGGTGTAATTGTAACAAATATGAATATGCCTCTATGAGTTAAATAGTGTCTATTTGGACTACGTCGTATAATACGATTTAAAAAAAAATGTTTTTAATTGCAAAACTATGATAAGGTGGGGTCTCCTCGAGATAGTACCACCAGAGTGACGTCACTTGCAGATCGTAGTTTCGAGAAATTCTGAGACAGGAACCCCTTGTTGTTCTGCTAGACTTAAAGAGGGGGATACTCGGTTCTCTGAAGGCACGAAGCTTTTGTTACATTTTCAAAAAATGTATCATTAGTCACAGAAAAACGTATGATAGGACGATATGAGAACAGCATCTTGCAAAGTTACCAAAACTTTCCCTTTCACAACGTACGTGTTAACCGATTCAATACGCAGACTAGATACACGTTGTAAAGAGCCGACCCACAACATTAAACAGATGATAAAACACGTTATTTTCTTGATCATGGCATCTCACTGACTGCAATAAAAGTGTTGTAGTATCTAAAAATGTAGGCAGTGTACAGCACAGCATGTTTGGGCAGCAAAAGAGGCAAACACAGTGTAACCGCTGCCCAACCGCTGCCCATTTCACTGCAAATAGCATTACCATTCAGTCTTACCTTTATGTTAGCGTTCTTTGAGGAGGGATAATGTCACACAACCAGCTCTAAACGGTAATCGGCTCGCCCCCCCCCCGGGTTATGAAAGGAATACGTGCGTTTTGCTGCCACGTACAGAAAGAGCCTCCGCTCACATTGAAGAACACGTCCCGTTTCCCCCTAATACATGCGCAACGACATTCCTTGGCCAGGAGACCTACGTTGTTAATGTAATCTCCCATTCCCGTAATAACACTAATTTGTGGAAGAATATGTTTGATAATTAAGTAGACATCGGATTTTTCTATTGTTTTAGACTCAAATTGTCATGTCTATTTCATATAATTATCATTTGATGATCATTTATTATTAGTAATACATAGTAATGCATAAGCGCTTTCACATCATATTGTTATGTTATTTGGACAAACCAATTCCAATATTATATTAGCATACTATAACAATATGTTTGAATAACTTCATAAATTACAACATTAATGCATTTAATTACTTAGTATCCTATACCACCCACAAGACATGGATGAATGAGCCTGCCTACAACACAATCTAGTATAATCATTACGGTAAATGTATCCATGCTGCCGGTCACGTTTACCCTACGCTACTTTACATTTCACAGTTCGATTGGTTTGTCCAACGAACCCATTTGATTTAGAAATTCGTAAAAAGGCTAAATTACCTTAATTAATTAGATTTAATGAAAAAAAAGTTTATGTTATCACTATCACTGTTTATCGTGTTTCACTAATTGTATATTCTAGGACTGAAGGAGAACTAGGCCTAGGCTATATGTGGTAAAGTAGCGGTTTGTTGTGAGCTGCTATAGTTTCTGATGAAATATGCCATTGCAGTATACATTTGTTTGTATGATACACACTGACTCATTGCGTCATCCTCATCTTCATCATCGATGTGAGTTTATCATATGTCAGTAGGAAGATATGTTAACTTTAACGGCAGCAGAGAAACTGCAGCTGGAGCCAAGAGAGAGATAGAGAGAGAGAGAGAGAGAGAGAGAGAGAGAGAGAGAGAGAGAGAACCTGCGCCCAGCCCAAACCAAAGAGGTTTGGCGCAGGCAACAAACGCCTGCCATAAACCACGATGCCAATGGGTGACACCCAGGTGTCACACCACCTATTCCTACATGACAAGCAGAAATCGTTGCCAAGTAGACTTTCAGCGTAGAAGCCGCCTTCGTGAACATATCCAGCAGAAAGTTCAGAATTGGCCCTATAGAATCATGTCAGAAAGCTTTTATTGCCCATATGACAAGACATACAGAAATCTGTTTTGGTCCAGGTGCATACATAAAGCAAGACAGTCACATGAAATAATGATGACATGATGACAGGAGAGGGGGGGAGTAAGGCCAGGGGTCGGGGAGATAGAAGTGAGGTTGGGCTGGATGTAGAGGTATGAAGAGGAAGTGGCTGTTGTTGAATAAAGGCATCGTAGAAATAGGCCTATAGTTTTTTGTAAGGGCTGAATCAAGGTTAGTTCTCTTCAGAAGATGCAGAACAACTGCATGTTGCATGTTGCCCTCAAAGACGTTGTACAACAAGGGCTGTAATGAAGGGAAAAAGAGACCATGAAGTGTAAGTTGGAAAAAACGAATCTTTCTGAATGTGATTGGACTTCAGGTCGTCTTGGAGACCCACCGGACTCTGGATCATCCGTCCAGACGTCCTCCTCTGAGGTTGAGGCTTCCGTCGACTCCACCACCCCTGCCTTGCCCTGGCAGGAGGTTGTGTCTGGCTCCTCCCTCAGAAAAGTCATCTCCCAGCTGCTGACTCAGGTATCCACTTAGCTCAAGTTGTCCCACATGGGCCCCAGTAGGCCTACTGTCCCCACACCTGACCACTGTTGCTCTATTTTAGAGAACAGCCTTGATATTTACAACACTGCTAGCGAGTTGTAGATCAGTGATTACAAATGTAACTTTTTTTTGTTTCGTTTAGGGAGCTGAAATATTGTTTTGAGTTGACGCCAGACCACTGGACATTTCATTTGAACATGAAAGTACACGGAGGAGCTCCTGAAGCTCATGGTTGACTTGTGTATACTGGTGTTGTGCTCTCCAGGTCAGCCCTGGATCCCGCTCCCCTGTGATGTTCTCCACCATCATCCAGGAGAGCCAGCGCCTCCTCGTCTCCTCCTTCCCCTGGGTCAGGGTGACAGTGGACAGGCAGCAGGCCAACTGTCTCCTCCAGCCCACAGCTCCTTACCAGGTCTCCACTTGTTTGAATACGATTGGTGACATAGTTGTGACCTACGTGTGTTTTTAATCTGAAAACACAAAATTATTTGACTCTGAATTCATCAAAGC
>OMNO01073961.1:0-14064 GCA_900303215.1 Trachyrincus scabrus | reverse complement strand
AGCCAGAAGCCGCTCTTCCTCAGCCGCTGGTACATCTTCCTCAACAACTGTCTCTCTAACCTCAAGGTAGGCTATGACTGTCCGTCTGTCTGTCTGTCTGTCTGTCTGGGTGGATGGATGTCCGTCTGTCTGTCTGGGTGGATGGATGTCTGTCTGTCTGTCTGTCTGTCTGTCTGGATGTCTCTCTCTCTCTCTCTCTCTCTCTCTCGTGTGTATTATAAGAAAAGTGTGTTTGCCTCAATGATCTTAGTGGACAGTCAAGTATAACTGGGAGTTTCCTGGCTTGACAACACCTAGAGAGGAGGTATTTATCTCTGCCAACAACACACACACACACACACACACACACACACACACGCTTGTACACATACACACATACATATACACACACGCATACACACACACACACACAGACACACAGTTCATAACCTGGACGACCATGAAGAAAACATTGTAATTGTCTTGTTACTTCACCATAGGTAGAGAATGTTCTGAAAGTCCCTCATGAAATGCTCCCCCAGGGTAGGCATCAAGTCATATTGCATGTCGTGTATTTGCCCCTTCAGCAGAAATGAGCTGAACACCCTCCAAACACTTCTGAACATGCTCCAGAACATCTCCAAATGATAAATAGAGTTTCCTCGGAAAGAGCAACTGTGATAGGTTAACAAAAACACGCGTAGGGGGTTTCAGAAATAATATATAAGTGCAGCTGCAATCTGTAGTTTCTATTTGTGAAATATCACAACATTGTTTTATCATACATCATTCACTAATACAAACACACACACACACACACACACACACACACAGCAGATTTCTGCACAATCTATGGACAATGAACTCAAACCGTCCTTGTTTACAGAACAAAGATCCCAAGATGGCGCGTGTGGCTCTGGAATCTCTTTACCGCTTGCTCTGGGTCTACATGATCCGGATCAAGTGTGAGAGCAACACGGGAACACAGAGGTAACCTGGACAGACACTCCTGGACAGAGCATCATATATATACTGTATATATATATATTGTATATCTACTGTACTGTAGTCTATGTTTGGTGCTCTCCTTGTGTAGTTTCCAATATTATCGTTTTAACTGCATCCATCTCTTCCCCTATCTCCTGGTCCGGCCCCTCAGTCGCCTGACCTCCATCACCTCCACCCTGTTCCCCAAGGGCAGTCGCAGTGTGGTGCCCCGGGACATGCCCCTCAACATCTTCGTCAAGATCATCCAGTTCATCGCCCAGGTGTGTTGCACGGCCGCACGACACGTGTGTGTGTGTGTGTGTGTGTGTGTGTCTGTGTGTGTGTGTGTGTGTGTGTGTCTGTGTGTGTCTGTGTGTGTGTGTGTGTGTGTGTGTGCGCACACACAAATAACCCACGCCCAGACACACAAAAACGCCCAGACACACACACACACACACACACAGACACACCCATGCTTAATACCTGCCGCATTCTTGTTTCATTATAGACACCCTGTGTTTGTCTCGTTTGTCAGGAGAAGCTGGACTTTGCAATGAAGGAGATCATCTTTGACCTGCTGAGTGTCGGGAAGCCCGCCAAAGCCTTCAGTCTGAACCCAGAGGTAGGGAAAGTCAACAGCTAGGCGTGGCTACAGGCGTTGTACACGCGGTGGAGATGATCATTCATGGGTGAAAACTACGACTCGTCTAGAGACAAATAGCAGAGGTCAACCTCACGACGACCCTGGATGACTAAAATAACATGTCATGGTATGGTGCAAAGTGTGAGTGAGTGTGTGAAAATGTTGACGGAGCCCAGGAGCAAGGCACGTAACATGTTGGAAATATGATCAGTCAAAGCGTATTGAGCTTGGTATACTATAATGCGGTTTTTCCATGCATTTAAATTGTCTCTCTATTTTCCTCTCACCAAATACTAAAAACCTTCCCTAATTTCCCGTCTGGGATTAATAAAGTACATCTCATCTTATCTTTAAAGGATTTAATTAGCATTCATGCTATTATTCTTCTCATTCGGCCTATCTGTGGCTCTGTCGCATCGAATTAGCTTCTCACTAGCGTCGTTACTAAAATAACATGCGATGTCATGTTATGGGTCCGAAGCGCACATGCTACCCCTGTAGCATGTGCTACAGGGGTAGCATGTGCTGTGTCTGCTGTCCCCGTACGTTGTCCTGAGGAGATCTGTTGACCGCCTGTGTTCCAGCGTATGAACATCGGCCTACGGGCCTTCCTGGTGATCGCGGACGCCCTGCAGCAGAAGGACGGGGAGCCCCCCATGCCCAACACCGGAGCCACGCTGCCCTCGGGGAACTCCCTGAAGAAGAAGAAGACCTACCTGAGCAAGACGCTCACAGAGGAGGAGGCCAAGCTGATAGGTCTGTTGACCCACACGCACACACACACACACACCCACACACAGAGGACACGCACGTCCACAAATACACAAGCGTGCACGTGCTACAGTACACTTCATGTAGCTTCGTGTGTGTGTTACTGGGAACATCCTGTCGTGTACCCGCTGGTCACGTGTCTTTATGCAACCCACTATTCACGAAGCTTCTTGCTGCAGTTTCAGCGCCTGCAGTTTGGGTTTATCCTCTTGTCAAACTGACCGTGTGTGTGTGTATGTGTGCGTGTGTGTGTGTGCGTGCGTGCGTGTGTGCGTCTCTGCAGGCATGTCGTTGTACTACTCGCAGGTGAGAAAGGCCCTGGACAACATCCTGAGACACCTGGACAAGGAGGTGGGCCGCTGCATGATGCTGACCAACGTCCAGATGCTCAACAAGGAGCCGGAGGACATGATCACGTATGTAGCGCGCCGATAGTGAGACAGTTAGGGTTGCGTCTGCCAGGTAACAAAATGTCAGGGTTACATATTGAAACAGTTACTTGGCCGGTAGATGTTTCCATTCTGGCAGGTAAAAAGACAAAAATGTAAGTACATTTTGGACCCTGGCTTCCAGGACTGATTTGATAATGATCTGATTCAACATGAACGCCATTAATATTACAATGTTCATGAACATTACCATGTCAAAGTCAAACTTGTAAGCCAAGCTCAGTTTGTACTCCTGGTTAGTCATCGTCTTCATCATCATAATCGTCTTTTTTTGCTAAATATTCCTGTTCCATCTTGGCCTCGTGCCCTGGTGTCTCATCTTCCTCCTGCGTGTTTCTCCGTGACAGCGGGGAGAGAAAGCCGAAGATAGATCTGTTCAGGACGTGCGTGGCGGCCATCCCCCGCATCCTGCCGGACGGCATGTCCAAACCGGAGCTCATCGACCTCCTCTCCCGGTGAGCCTGCACCACACATCCCTCCAAACCTGCGCTGACACTCTGCTGAGACGGCATTCACCGCTAAGACCCGCCA
Organism: Trachyrincus scabrus; assembly: GCA_900303215.1. NCBI lineage: Eukaryota > Metazoa > Chordata > Actinopteri > Gadiformes > Macrouridae > Trachyrincus > Trachyrincus scabrus. The sequence goes on along the minus strand of OMNO01073961.1, from coordinate 10,704 downwards.
CGCACTGGGCTTAGCAGACGAGAGACGGGGCATAAAATCGATTGTTCTTGGCCGCAATTGTTAACTTTCGGAAGCGCTGAAGCTCGGGAATATTAGAGAGACAGTACAGTAAGCAAGGTGGCTTGTGTTGTGCTTCCATTCAGCGTTTGAGCCTTGAAGAGGAAAAATACATCAACATTTTACAGAAAGTGGCAGAAAAGTTTAACTCCAGTCAATTTCACAGCACTGTCAAGAAATAAGTAAACACACTTGAACTTGGAATGTGTGCAGAAAAGCTGTTTTTCAGGGAGTATTGATTTCCAGGTCTTTCAGGTGGTCTCAGGTGGTCTCAGCCAGGTCTCCGTCGGGTCTGATCAATGGTTTCTGAGATCCTCACTTCTCTGTTCTCAGGCTGACGGTTCACATGGACGACGAGCTGCGTCTCATCTCCCAGAATTCCCTGCAGAGCCTGCTGCTGGACTTCTCAGACTGGAGGGAAGACGTGCTCTTCGGTTACACGCACTTCCTGTTGCGCGAGGTAAGAACCCAGGAGATCAATCTGAACAAAACAAGTTGTGGTGTCAGAGTTGACACAATTATTAATATTTCTTCTTAAACAATGATGGCACTTTTTCCAGCTATAAATAATTGCCTTTGGAATTCCTAGAACTCATCCATCCTTGTTGTCACCCCAGGAAGAATCTGCATAATTGTAGTTTTCAATTAATTTAGCAATTTTATGTACACATCCCATCTTCTCGCCAACTAATGGTTGAAAAACCATGTTTCTAACTTTACACAATCACACCTCCTCGCACGCTATCCTCTCCTTTACTCGCTATCCTATCGCCTGCTTCAAGTTCAGTTTTTGTTCCATCCTTCTCTGGTCGGCTGCGTTGTGTTGATCGGTGCCATTCGGATGACCCCGGCCCTCTGCTTGCTTCAATGTCCCCCAGGTGCAGGACACTCACCAGGGCCTGCAGGACGCCTCAGTTAAGCTGCTCCTCCAGCTGCTCACCCAGTGGAGGCTGGCCCTGCAGCTCCAGGGCAAGACTCGGCGTGGAGCAGACGTACGTAGCGTAGACTAGGCTTATGCACTAAAACCTACAATCCTACTACCTTGCTTTTCCAGAGAACGTTTTCACGTACTCCAGCAAGAAGGCACGTAAATTGTTGAAGATATTATCAGTCAAAGCGTATTTCATTGAACTTGATATAATATAATGCAGTTTTATATGCATTTAAATGTTCTCTTTATTTTCCTCTCACCAGCTATTAAAAACCTTCCCTAATTGTATGTCTGGGATGAATAAATTGCATCTTATCTTATCTGTAAAGGATTTAATTAGCTTAAAACGTTGCATTCATGCTATTATTCTTCTCATTCTTCTATCTGTGTCTCAAATTAGCTTCTTACCCGCGTCTTTATACTCATACCGTTCTCCCCATGCCTTCCTCCCAGGCCAGCCCCAGACTGCCTGATCGCAGCCCCCATGGCTCGGTGCTCCACGCCGTGGAGGGCCTGGCTCTGCTGCTCCTCTGCTCCTGCCAGATCAGCACCAGGAAGCTGGCCGTGGGAGTCCTGCGAGAGATACGCTGCCTCTTCACAGCACTGGGACACGCAGAGGTACAATAAAGCACCATGGGGCGTGGGGGGGGGGACTCTATGGAGTTATCTACAGAGTTATCTACGGAGAAGCTACGTTATTGTGTTCCTCGGTTAAAAGGGGGAAAATGATGAACTGAAGTTGAGAAAAAGTAAATACAATATGTTTGTTTTGTTTCTTTCCAGGATGATGACAAACCCATGATAGAGATCATGGACCAGCTGAGCCCAGCTGTCATGGACAGCTTCGTCCACGTGGCGGTGTCCGACTCGGTGAGCGTCTTGCCCTGTTTTACTAGTTCTTCAGCGTCTCAGATTTTAGGCTCAATAACACGTGTCGCATTCCTGTTGTGCCGCCAGGTAACCCTAACCTTTAATTCTCCTCTCCTACACCCTCTGTTCTCCACCACTCTCCACCTTTTATCTCTCTTCTTCTCTTTGCCACTCCTCTCTTCTCTCCCTACTCTTCCTCCCCCGCCAGGCGACCCTCCCCCTCAGCCACCACGTGGACCTGCAGTGGCTGGTGGAGTGGACGGCCCGGCTGGTCAGCAGCAGCTACGACGTCAAGAGCCCCAGCCACGTGTGGATCTTCGCCCAGTGCGTGAAGGACCCCTGGGTGCTCTGTTTGCACAGCTTCCTGCGCCAGGAGCACCTGCCCAAGCATTGCCCCATCGCCCTGGGTTACGCCTGGCCGTACGCCTTCACACGCCTCCAGCTGCTGCTCCCGCTGGTGGACCCCAAGTATGACATTTAGAGGGGCTTCGGGTTCCCACTGGTCGGCGTAGCTAGTGTTGTGTTGAGGGACAGGTGATAGATAAACTGTTGCTTTTATTGCTGTTCTATGGGCCCATCCCACACCTGCTCCACTGCTTATGATCCACGATCAAGTCTTCTTCAACTGGTCTTTCCTCTGTCTGTTTTATTATGGGCTGATGCCAACTTAATGTGAGCCTTTGTGACTTTAACTAGGACAAAGGGCAATGCAAAATACATTTGATCTGATTCGGCTGGACTTTGAATGAAAAATATATATAATAAACTATAATAATAAACTATAACTATAACAAATACCTATAATAAATTCCCTTAATTACTTCTCCTGTACGGCGAGGCATTAATCAACAAAACGAATGAATTCAACGATCCGATGAGATCCGAAGCTACGAATGGACGAGGATCGACCGTTTGAGGATTGTTATTTGTTGTCGTTGTCACAGCAGTCCGGTGAACGCCAAGAAGACCAGCACGGCGGGCTCCGGCGAAAGCTACGTCCCCCTGTGGCGTAACTACCTGATCCTCTGTCTGGGGGTGGCCAAGCCCAGCATCATGTCCCCCGGGCACCTCAGAGCCTCCACGCCGGAGATCACCGCCACCACGCCCGACGGCAGCGTGGCCTACGACAACAAGGTACGTGTGCGTGTGCGCGTGTGTGTGGGTGGGTGAGTACATGTGAATCTGTCTGTGTGTGTGTGTGTGTGTGTCATCTGGAGCACCAAGAAATCCCAGGGTTATTGTTATGCTAAAAGCGAGCACAAAGCTGCACATGTTCGTCTCGCACTCACACAATATTGCTGTACAGTCAAGATTAAAGTGTGTGTGGTGTGTGTGTGGTGTGGTGTGGTGTGGTGTGTGTGTGTGTGTGTGTGGTGTGTGTGTGTGTGGCGTTGCCCAGGTGATAGGCACCCCCTCGGTGGCCTGGTTATTGAAACAGCTGGTGCCATTGATGAGGGCAGAGAGCCTGGAGATCACAGAGTCTCTGGTGCTGGGCTTCGGACGCACCAACGCTTTGGTGTTCAGGTACGTAAAGACCCGTCCTTCACACCAGCTGATGGACTGGGATCCAGGGTCTTGAATTGTGAAAAAGAATTGGGTCTTTTTACCTGCCAAACGGGTTGAGAAATCTACAGGCCAAGCTGTTGTTTTATTATGAAACTCGGCCCCTGACTGGATCCAGTGGAAAGAAGTATTGGGTTCGGTGTACAGGATGTATGTGTGTAAGTGCATGTTGTAATATAATATATATATATATATACAGTATATATATTATGTATATAGATATATTAATAGGCAGTTGTAATTGTCATAATTATTGTAATTGAATTCTGAATGAAAGAGCTGTGAACTCATCTATGATGGTTTTCCGCTACAGTGCTAATAATAGATGCAAGATGCATAACTTGTACATGAAATAAATTAGAAAGTACCGTAATTAAAGGACTGTTTACCACTCGTGTTACCACAGCTATTTTAAAAGCAGGTTAACCCCGGTTAAAACAACATTTGAACAAGGTCTGATGCATAACCTAGAGAGCTTAGCGAGAGTGACAGAGATTCAGCCGGGCTCAGGTCTCTGAATTGATGCTGAATCTAGACATATACTGAAGGATTGATAAGATTGTCTGAGTAATGCGGTCATTACCCATTGTTTGTCTCTTTTCTGTGACGTCTCCCTGTGCCATTAGTGTGCATGGCCTGTCTCTCTCTCTGCATTCCCCTCATAGTTAGGATGCGTGCCATGCCTTTCTGGTCAAATAAAAAGCGTTCATCAGGGAGGGGTTACAGTGAAAAGCTATTTGTGGAACTATAGAGCTTTCATTGTTGCCACATATTAGTTGAGTGTTTTTCACTTGGAGAGGGAAGACACATTTTACCCTTGAGAAAGGTCAATGTTATTAAAATAACTCTCCAGCCACACAAGTAACAATAACTTCTGTATGGTAATAGTGAGAAGAATAAATACATGTTTTGTATGTGTGCCAACAGTGAAGTAGCATAATATTGTTGTTCTGTATGTGTGTGTCAACAGTGAGCTAGCATAATATTGTTATTCTGTAAACACGCTTAACGGTGAGCTATTATAATATTGTTAATCTGTATGTGTGCCAACAGTGAGCTAGCATAATATTGTTATTCTGTATGTGTGTCAGCGGTGAGCTAGCATACAAGAAATGTCTGTATGTGTGCTAAAGGTGAGCGAGCGTACTATTGTTTTTCTGTGCGCTAACAGTGAGCCGGCATAATATTGTTTTTCTGTATTCATGTGCGAACAGGGAATTAGTAGAAGAGCTCCATCCATTGATGAAAGAAGCCCTGGAACGTAGACCAGAGGTAAAACACACACACACACCACACACACACACACACTTGAGCCTCTACACAATTTAATGTTTTATTAGACTTCCATTTAGTAGATTAGTAGAGATCCAAAACAACAATGATTACTCTGTAACAAAAGTACACTTTACTACCTTGGGCTGCCCTTGATTTGCGCAGCTATTAAAACACTGCCAAATCTGGTTTTAAAGCTGTGCGGTCTCAGACTTAATAAGGCAGTGCATTGAGCCCTACTGTGCTCTGTCCTGCCTCTGGTCCCCAGAATAAAAAACGCCGGGAGAGGAGAGATCTACTCAGGCTTCAACTGCTGCGCATTTTTGAACTGCTGGCGGACGCAGGAGTGATCAGCGACAGGTAACGCACACACAAATACAAACACACGCACACAAATACAACACACACACACACACACACACACACATGCAGTAACACCCATAACTGTCAGGGTTTGAGCAGAACCCAATTGCAGAGATAAAGAAACTCAAAAGCAGGTGCAAAAAGTTGTACTACTGTACAAATCCAAAAGACAGAAATACAGAACACAGGCAGGAGGAAACAAAGCAACAGGAGCAAATCCACAGAGACAAAGGAACCGACCAACCGGGGGCTGGGAAAAGTGGGAAACTTAAATACATGGGAACACAGGTGAACAGAATGACTAGTCAACACAGGTGACATACATTTGACCTACGACAATCAATCTCCCCTTCAGTACCAACGGAGCGCTGGAGCGAGACTCCCTGGCGCTGGGGGCCTTGTTCCTGGAGTACGTGGACCTTACCCGCATGCTCCTGGAGGCGGAGAACGAGAAGGAGCTGGACGTGCTGAAAGACATCCGAGCCCACTTCAGTGGCATGGTGGCCAATCTCATCCAGTGTGTCCCCGGTACGCATAATCCCCATAATAAATAGTGCAATTTCATCGATCACCTCGTCACAGACCCCCGTCATCAATTACACAACGAGGAAAGACCCACTATCGCACCCAATATCCTCACCAACACCAAGAATTATAGGTCATCATTGTACAATACCATTAATAACAACGATATGCACAACGTCCAGGCACTGTCACACACTTTTGATGATAACGGAGCATTCTTCAGTGCAGTATTATAAAGGAAATTACACAACATTAACAGACCCCACTATCATGCAGTATAATCAATAATAGAATAATAACAGACCCAACCAACTTGCACACTCTCACTATGGTAAAGTCAATGTTATTTGTATAGCCCTTAATCACAGTTCCAGTCTCAAAGGGCTTCACAGGCCCTAGCCCCCTGAAGAGCAAGGGAAACCTCCCTATTCAAGGGAGAAACCTTGAGAAGGAACACAGTAAAGCTCTATTGAAATGTACTCAATCCTTGCTGTTGGGCTCACTCGTTTTTTTCATCCTCTCTCCTGCTCCTTAGTCCACCACAGACGCTTCCTCTTCCCCCAGCAGTCTCTGAGGCATCACCTGTTCATCCTCTTCAGCCAATGGGCTGGCCCCTTCAGCATCATGTTCACGCCCCTGGATCGCTATAGCGACCGCAACCACCAGATCACGCGCTACCAGTACTGTGCTCTGAAGGTACGGAAACACAATTCACAACAGGAATACACACACACACACACACACACACAGGCATGCACGCACACACACGCACACGCACACACTCCAACATTATTCATCTTAGTCAATTAAAAAGCCGTCCATGTGAGCTAATAGTTGTGTTTTAGTGAGCTGCATATGCAAGGGTTTGTTCACTTCTTCTATCTGTCTTGCACTTCTATCTTGCTTGATACGAAGGGCTCAGAAAAGAGAAAAGTTTAATAGGCAAATAAATTGATAAGGAATCTGCTGACGAAAGCGTCTCACTGGACAGCTCTGTTTTTGCCTCTGTGGAAGTACATGGAATCAGATACACACCGAATATCGCCAGCCTCATGCTTTTGGTCAAAACAGTTCCACTTACAGGCAGTATTTCTGTCCCCAAGGCGATGTCGGCAGTACTTTGCTGTGGGCCCGTGTTCGACAACGTGGGCCTGTCCAACGACGGCTACCTCTACAAGTGGCTGGACAACATCCTGGCCTGCCATGACCTCCGGGTACGAGAGCCCTCTCTATCTGACCGTTCACCTTTAACACAACTATCGCCCCTAACTCATGGGTGCATCATAACTGAAAATGTACATTGCTTAACCTGAGGGGATTATTTTCTTTATCGTTTAAAGGTGCTATAGGTGAGATTGTTTTAAGAGCTTTTATTTGAGTGTCATTGTTAGAAATGGCCTAGCCATCCGTAAACTATTACTGAGTGAAATGCGCTGTGAGAATATCTGTATCAAGTCTGTGCCTGCCTCTGTATGAGACCATTTCGATTTTAGACCGCTCCTGGGTCATTTCTGAGCAATCATGTCAGAAATAATTGGTTCGGAGAACTAATCTTGCCTGTCAATCACAGTTGCGGGAAATGCAACACTTGAATGGCGGAGAAATGAAGGCAGGGAGGGAGCAGAGAGGGAGGAGTCATTTTTGTTGTTGTTGTTCAGTTTCTAAATCTTGCTCTCTTCTGCTCTTTTCTTCTCTCGAATCCTACCTACTTTAACTAGATTTGCGACACAACTTAAAGTTGTTCAGTATTATCCAAATGTCTATTGTGGCCATAGCTTTACATGTATTACCGTGTGTGTTGTCGTAGGTTTCGATGCGTTACTCTTGCTCTGTGTTGCTGTGCTGTAGGTTCACCGCCTGGGCTGTGAGGTCGTCATCCTGCTGCTAGAACTGAACCCAGACCAGGTGAACCTGTTCAACTGGGCCGTGGACCGCTGCTTCACCGGATCCTACCAGCTGGCGTCAGGCTGCTTCAAGGCTATCGCCACCGTCTGCGGCAACAGGTGAAGAGTCATTTGGTTCAACCCAACAATTCAATCGTTAGTTTAGTTTAATAGTTTCCAAGAGATGCTTTATTATCATATAACTATTTTATTTATGTGTTTTTTTTATATGTACACATTCATTATATAAAATCTACTTTACCTGGTTAAAAATATCCAAATTGTACACTTGACATTAGGGGGCCATTTCCTGCCATATAAAGTCCCCTTGGCAAACATTCGTCAACCTGAAAGCCCCTCCCCCGCTGGTGGATTCTCTGTGAACTCCACTAAACTTCAAGCTTTAGCGTGTAGACATAAGAGCTGACTTCAGCGTGTTTGTTGGAACAGACACCCATGACTCATGCCGCGTGCTGATTGGCTCTTTTCCCGCAGGAATTACCCGTGTGACCTCATTACCTTGCTCAACCTGGTCCTGTTCAAGGCCTCTGACACCAGCAGGGAAATCTATGAGATCTCCATGCAGTTAATGCAGGTACACACACACACACACTGCCTAAACTGGCTAGGTGACATCAGCTGATGTTTATAGTTAAGTGCTCTCTATAGTCCTTTCAACCGTCTGTTGTGTGTGTGTGTGTGTGTGTGTGTGTGTGTGTGAGACGCCTGCTCCCTAGCTACCTGTATCTACCTTCACTGTCATTTGCTTTATTTTACAGCATTCTAAACGAAGACTACAGATGGAAATTCGCTAGTAGCTAAATGTGGTACAATGCATCTCTTCTCCTTGTGCGAGATGAATGTTTTTGTATACGGTCCCTGCCAAATAAATGTAATGAACTGCACTAAACATGGCCGTGACTGTGTGTGTGTGTGGTGTGTCCAGGTGCTCGAGGCCAAGCTGTGTGTTTACTCCACGCGGATGGTGGAGCAGAAGCCCGGTAACATTCTGTACGGGACCCACGGGCCACTGCCCCCGCTCTACAGTGTTAACCTGGCCCAGCTGTCCAACCAGCTGGCCAGCATGTACCCGGAGCTCACCCTGCCTCTCTTCTCAGGTAGACACACACACACACACACACACAGACCTGGGACCATGATACATATACTATGGGATGCTACACACCAGTACTATACATACTTGCAGGATACTTTACACACTACATACTTGCACTACATACAACACAGAACACTACACAACTACACATCTGCACTATATATACACATGATAGAATATGACACATCTGTAGCGTTAACCGCTATGGCTAACGCTGTGTACCCCTGTCTGTACTAGGTATGTATGTAAATAGTATCCCACCTTGTTGTTAAAATACTGTTTAGAACAGAACGGATTAGTCAACGCACTTCCCTGCCGTTTCCACAGAGGTGAGCCAGCGTTTCCCCACCACCCATCCTAATGGCAGGCAGATCATGCTGTCCTACCTGCTGCCTTGGCTCAGCAACATCGAGCTGGTGGACACGGGTCTCCTACCCCCCGCCTCCAGCCCCTGCACCCCGGACGAGGAGCACCGGAGCCGGGCACACAGCCTGGGACTGTCCCCTTGTCTGCGGGGCAACGGCTGGGGTTCCCTGCAGGCCACGTCGTTGGTGTTGAACAACCTCATGTTCATGACCGCTAAGGTACGGTGATGATGCTGTTGTCTAATGTATACATATACAGCAGGAAGCTTATGTGTAACTTATCTTTCAAAAGGAAACAGCCAGGGTCAGGGTTAGGTTGTTCTAGGTTCTTCTACTCGTGACAGAGCGTCTGAAGGCAGAATTAGGTTAAATACAAATAATTACATAGGCTTATAGGCTACTTCAACCTATTATTTATGCCTATTTTAACATCTTCTTCTTATTATCATTACTGCCTCGATTATTTGCCAAAATAAATCACAAGAAATATGATTAGATGAAGACGCGTTTTTTTTAAAATCTATTTTAAGGCGCATATTTTAAGCTGTAATCTTTGATGTCTTTTTTGACAAGTACAAATTAGCACAGAGTGTTGGGTTACTTAAAGCATCACCGACTCGTCTTTCGTCTGGTTCCGGTCAGTACGGCGACGAGGTCCCCGGGCCGGAGATGGAGAACGCGTGGAACGCGCTGGTGTCCAACGAACGCTGGAGCAACAACGTGCGCGTGGCGTTGCAGTTCCTCGTCAGCCTGTGCGGCGTGAGCAGCGACACCACGCTGCTGCCCTACGTGAGTACCCGACACGCAGCGTGCGGGCTCAGCCTCCAGGCGAATGAGGCTACGCTATACTTAGATAAGACAATACACCGCATTCTGGTGCTGTTGACGTACCGTCTCCCTGGGTTGACCTACGTGCATTCATCGTGCTGCAGGGGGGGGGGTTGCGTGAGAGTACCATGTATTGTAATATGAATCACTGACTCGTGACTTGCTCGGTGGCGCTAACGCACTAAGCGCGTAGTTGATACGCCCCGCGGCAACCCAGGTTCGAATCCACTCTGCGGGGCCTGTGCTGCTTGGCATTCCCTCTCGCTTTCACTGTACTTCCCTCTCCGCCCTCCTGTCGATAAAGGCAGACAAATAAATAGAGACACTTAGTGGAGTGGATTTAAAACAGCGCTGTTAAAAAAACACAATGTGTCTTATTTTATGTGAGCGTAAATCTGTCGGGTATCTGTGCTGTAACGACGCCAACCAACCTGTGTGTGTGTGTGCGTGTGTGCCTGTGTGTGTGTGTGTGTGTGAATTGTGTGCGCGTGTGTCAGATCAAGAAGGTGGTGGTGTACCTGTGCCGTAACAACACCATCCAGACGATGGAGGAGCTGCTGTTTGAGCTGCAGCAGACGGAGCCCGTCAACCCGGTGGTCCTCCACTGCGACAACCCGCCCTTCTACCGCTTCGCCGCCAGCAACAAGGCCTCCGTCTCACACACAGGTCAGAGGTCAAACGGCCAGCCACTGGCCGTGCGAGTAAAAGTGTGATAATGAGGTGTGATCTGGATGTGTGTTTCTGTTATTGCTATTGTACATTCTGGGAATTAGAGACACTTAAATCAAATTGGATTTGTTTGTTTACGACCAGGGACATAAATCTTTAGAGTTTGCTTCCCGAAAATGCCATATCGTTTATCAATGTAATGTACCGCATATTTCACTAACAGAAATGATGAAATGTCAAATTATATTATGTAAATCACTG
>OMNO01073768.1:6406-20054 GCA_900303215.1 Trachyrincus scabrus | reverse complement strand
CCCCCCCCCCGTGGGCATTCACTGGATGGAGGGGAGCACTGAGACAGAAATACTTAAAAGGGGGTTTGTTTTAGTATTCTGAACATCATAAAATTCTGGTATTCATCACATTACATGCAGGGAATATTCTCTGTTTTGAGTCAAATGTTTTGTGCTGAAAGGGCGCACAGACCAGAATCGGATGAACATTAAAGGAATAATACAGCCTAAAACTCTGTCTATTGATGATGTACAACGCACCCTAGGTCCTATTTTACCGTTTTGTGTAGTATTTCATTTTGCAGCAGCTAAACTCGATATCTGTAGACGCTACCAAGTCACGTGGAGACATTGCTACAGTAGTTACAACAGGGTTTAATAGAAAAGTCTTCAAATCGCTGTAGCATCAACCATAAGTATCAGATATCAGTTTAATTCCCATATGACAACTCAGGGGTTCTGTCTCAGAATCACTGCATATAACATTTTTGCAATGTTCCTATGGCGAGAAATCAATCATTTAGTAAGAGGGCACATTTTTTCCGGGCCAGCAGCCTCGTAAATCCAGAATGCACTTTGGCTTTTGTGGGCTTGGGGCGTGGCCATGACCTCTGTACAGCTGCCGAGACATGGCCTCTTTGGAAGAGGAAACGGCCTGGTAGTCACTGTTAACCCGGCCCATTTGGTCTGTTCTGGCAGCGGGGAGCCCAGGTTTATTTTTTTTCGGTTTGGCACTTGAGTTTGGACTGAGTTTTTCCCCAAAAGCAAGTGGTACACAATCAAAATCCAGCACCAAAAAACTTCCATTGATTGTTCTAGAATGCACCACTGGTTAAGCTAAAGTTAGGCACAGCGAGTTCATCCGCAACTAACGTAGAGCTGCCAGGCTAGCTCTCCCAGCCGAGTCCCCGGCTCTTAATCCCGCAGCCGTTGTCATGAAGGGACGGTCGAAATTTGGTCACCCGTGTGGCATATTGTATCATAGCATACTGCCAAATGTCTAGCTAGCTTTCACAATGCATAATAAAGCCTGTTATACATATTGTTATAATACATTTCATTCAATTTCTTAATGTACAATTTACAGAACGTTGCCTTCTGATGTTGAGAGGGGGTAGCAAAGGTCATTCTGGGTAACGTAGGAAAATAGCACACTGGACAGGAGCCAGTGTGCTAGCCAGTGACAAATTGCACATAACGATAAACGTAAAATATTACACATATCAGACAAATAGGACCTGGGGTGCATTGTACATCACCAATAGACGTTTTATAAGTGTTTTAGGCTGTATTATTACTATATTCAAACATATTTCTAGCTTCTTATTGGCTGTTCTTGTCAGCCCGGCTATCGTATTAGTTCCATACCGGAGTTTTCGGAAGTCGATCTAACAATCTAATTTAAGCGAATTGAAAATAAAATGGATTTAAAACGATCAGTTGGTTTGAGTTTTTATTATTATTGTAATTTTGTTGAGAACAGGTAGGTTAGCTACAATCTTTTGTTGCAGAGAAAGCTCCCGTTTCACAGCGTTTCTCTGCAGCAAACTGTTGACAGCTAGACCAGTATCAAACAATAAAGTCTGAATTGAATAAACATCTCATTGCTACAGTAGTACGCAAAATGGCCCACCTTACGAAGACATTTTTAAATAAAACACTAAATTTCATATACCCAGCTATGTCTCCATTTAATATGGGTGGGGGAGGGGGCGGCAATGTACTGCCAAAGTTAACCCTGAGGGGGCGCTATTGGAAAAAAGGTTGGTCGACAGGCAGCAGGTAGAAAACACTTAAGTATGACCCATATTTGCATCATGTATGTATAATTATAACACGTGAGCCATGTTTACACGCATATACATGCAACGAGATGTACATGTATGTGCATATGCATTAGTAATTACCTATGTTTATCTTGGTTTTAATGTGTAGTTTCGAATGCGTTCATGCGCGTGCCGAGAAACTGTTGAAAGAGGAACTGCGTGGCCGAAAAAAATGTGTTGCCAAATCACAGTGAATGTGGCACCCACGCCCTCTGGTGGCAGTGACGGGCAGATCAGCTATTGAAACCTGCACCTTTTGGAATTACACTAATTAAAAAGCAAACAGCTTTTAATTGAAAGGCTTGTTTAATTAAAAAAAATGCTGCCAGACAAAGGCACCTGTAGCATGACAGTATTGGATGTATTGATCACACAGTGTGCTGGATGTGCCAAGTGTGTAAACCAGCTCTATTACAGCCGTAGAGGCACGTCTTCACCCCGAAACTAAAGATCGCACAACAGTCAAAAGGAGAATACAGAGGTAAAAAAATAATAACAATACAAACAAAATGACAGACAACAACAATGTTGTAATGGCAGACAAAAGACTTAAAACATTGACCATGGTTTCCTACAGTGGCCATGGCCCATTCTGACAGACAGGATCCATACGCTGCATGCATCAAGAATACATGGTCCTCATTCAACAGGTCCTCACTTTGCACCATGTGCTCTTTCATACACACATAATACATTCTTCACAGTGTAACCTTTTGCTACTCAATCACATTGTTAATAAGACTACCATAAGAATAATTAAGATATTAAAAACACAAAGAATATTAAAAACACAAAGAATATTAAAAACACACACGCATTTAAAACACACTGTGTGTGTGTGTGTGTGTGTGTGTGTGTGCGCTGAAGCGTGGCTTTGTTTAACGTAACAAACCAAATGTTAAATCACAAAGCGATAACACGGTTGTTGGATAGCTTCTTGGCCCTGGAGAGACGCACCAGCTGGCCTCGGAGAACATTCCAGTGTTGGTGGATCTCCCGTGCAGATATTAAATACTCCCACCTCACAGCCCCCACACATACACCACATTCAAACCTTCTTTAAAAGAAACTAGGTTTTAAAAACAGTGGTCGTTAAAAAACTAAATGACAAAATAAATCAAACATATTGCACTAATAAAAAGGAATCAGGATGTGTAAACAGAGAAACATGGCCGACCACAATGGACAGATGAGGCAATAGTGAAAACACAAAATAAACTACAACATTTACACGTTTAAAAGATCTACTGCCGCCCATGCATTCCAGTCTCCCAAATGTCTTCAGCCGTTCCCATGTATGGCGTCAACCAGCTACACTGGACAACAATACGAGGTGGTGTGTGTGTGCGCAAGTTAGTTCTATGCAAGTTAAACTTAAACTGCATAGGGGGGAAAAAAATGTTAACAAGATTAAATATTATCAGTAAGACCCCCTCGCTACTCGTTTGACACTGCTAATGTAGCACCCATCTGTCAACGCAGTGACGCACCCTTATTTTGGGTTTGATGAATTCGGATATCTGAAAATTAAAGTTAGGCGCAGTTAAAAGACACATAAAAGACAAATCACATTTTAAACGACTACTTATGTTAACGTCCATTACTCCCCATCCTACCCCATCAAATTAAAAGTGTGTATAGAATGCACACATTTTAATGTTCTCCTTCAATAAAAATGATTCTCATTTAAAAAATGTTAGTGGCACGTGCACATTTTAGATAAGAGAGATTATTAACCATTTTTTTAATTATACTGTCCAAAGAAAAAAAAAAAGAAACACCTCACACACTCTGAGCAAAGTCAACTTGTCTTCTGACAATTGTACAACCAATCCTCTCAAAGACAGCCCTTAGTGACAGCTCAGAGTATTTCCCGTCACCATTAGTGTTTGGGAACCATTCTGTATTTAGTTTGTGAGATCCCGGAGGTGACCCCCTCCTTCATGCCGGCATCAGCATCCTCTCCACGGCGCACTGCAAGCGGTCCCAGTTCCTCCAGAACACGGCCAGGAAGCACACGCCCAGCACGGTGGCCATCACGTGGTGGCGGCTGCGCATGAGCGGCGCGGCAAACTTGGCGGCGGTGGACACGCACACCAGGATGACGGTGACGATGGCCAGCATGATGTTGATGCTCTTGCCTAGCAGCACGCGGGCGTCGTGGTTCTCCAGCTGCACCGTCTGCTGCTGCTGTTGCTGCAGCTCCAGCTTGGAGACACGCGTCTGACACGACTCCAGCGCCTCCTGGTGGTGGTCAGAGGGATGGGAGGGTGAGAGACATGATGAAGCCGACAGTTATGCTTGTTCACTATAACTATGTACTATTAATGTAATGTAGTTTACTTGAGCCGAGTCATTACGACACACGGACACCGATATTCGATTTGAACTCTACTTTACTTAGGGGCTGGCCCTGGTGCCACGAGGGGTCTTAAACCCCCTCAGTTGTATTTTTTGCCCCCTCTGTTTAAGCTTTATGTATCCATAGAAAAATAGCTAAAACAACAAAATGAATGGCCGTGATACATGTGACTATCGCCTAGGCTGTCGTTTCAGAACAATGGATAGCGCTGTTTGTTGTGGGTGGGGGGTCGCGAATCACCGTATTGCCACAAATGCCCCTACATTTCAATACTTGCGGTAAAAGACGCATCAGTCATTCCCGTCCACTCTAAGAGTTACGGTAAAATATCATGCCCACAGCACCGTTCTCGAGTCATCGTCGCTTCACTGTTTAGTGGACCGAGGCAACAGCAATACCGTGGACGACGAGAAGTCATACTCGAGTGCAACTTTCTTTACAGTTCTTTACCTTTTTTGCCTCTGCCTGTTGGTAGTCGTGCGAATGAACAAACAGTTTTTGCAAAACTATAGGCCCACCGCTATGTTACTGTACTGAAACGAGGTGCCATGAATAATATGTTTATATACGTCAAGTGTTTTCTTTCGGCAACAAAGGGGCGTAGCTAGTTATGGCGTACCTGTATATCCCGCGCTCTCTCGTAAGCCTGGTAGGCTACACGCTCCTCGATGCTGGAGAGCTCTTGCTTCAGGTCGGACATCTCGTTCTGATGAAGCTCCGTCATGTCATTCAGTTGGTCCTCCAGGCGCTCATACCTAACACACAACACGTTCAATATTTTCCTTTCTATTCACCATGAATGTAAACATAACCATGAGAGTGAGTGACAACATATTTTAAAGCATTATTAAAGTTTGGTAAAGGTTTGGGTTGTGTAGTTACCTTGTCATGATGTAACTCCAAATATTGGCGTCCTATCTTCAATAGTTGCTCCGTAGATTCAAACTTGATAATCCAAAATAGTGTTTTTTTCTCTCCCCCATTGACTTACATTGCACGGCGAAACAGGTCTCAAAGTCACACTTTCAGCACACAAACTAACGCAAACAAAGCGGATTCTGCCAATGTATAAAATAACAAAACACAAAACCGTTTTTTGGAAATAAAAATGTCAACTTTGTGTTGATTTTACCATTTGAATTGGGAAGATGATCCACTCCTTTGCTAGCACGAGTTGAGACTGTTTACGTATTCAGTATATCTACGGCGAGGGGATGAAGAAAATAGTGCCTTTACCAATCATTGTAAACAGACGGAAAAAACACTGAATCGGGTTTTGTTATTTTATACATTGGCAGAATCCGCTTTGTTTGCGTTAGTTTGTGTGCTAAATGTGTGACTTTGAGACCTGTTTCGCCGTGCAATGTAAGTCAATGGGGGAGAGAAAAAAAACACTATTTTGGATTATCAAGTTTGAATTGAAGATATCTCGCCAATATTCGCGAATTAGTTATCATGGTATGGTAACTACACAACCCAAACCTCTACCAAAATTGAATTATGCTTTAAGTACCATAGATTTGACTATTCCAATTGACTGATCCAGAAAAATCCTGAATACCTGTATCTCTCCTCTTGCAATGTGTGGTTGATGACGCCATAGTCCCTCTTGAACTGGCCCATTAACTCCTCCAGGTTCTCATCCAGCTGGGTCTGGGCCTCGCGGATCTCCTTCACCTCCTCCAGGGTGGTGGCCAGTCTGCTCTGACCTCCAGCCATCTCCTGTGCCTGCCCTGCCCCAGAAACCCCTCCGGCCCCCAGTAGGTTCCCGTTGCTGTCAGCCGACACGGAGGCGCTCCCGGACGAGCACTCGTCATCGCTGGGATACTTGGCCTTGGCCACCATGGACGTACTGCTGCTCAGGCCCTTGTCCGTGCCGTTGTTGCCACTGGGGAACGACGAGGAGGTGGTGTCCATGGAGGTCTTGAGGTGGGAGATGTTGTCAGCGCTGCCAAACTTGTTCCTGATGAGGTTGGCAAACTCCCGGGGCTTGCTGAAGAAGAAGGGCGGGGAGAGGGAGACGCCCGGCCCGATGGTCTTGATCTTGTCCATGGTCGGGTGTCTGCCGCTGCCTGTCACGTCCCTCAGCAGCTCCTTGGGTGACTCGCGAGGTATGGTGCTGCGCTTGCCGGAGAACACGTGCGAGGTGGATGAGAAGGAGTTTGAGGAGAACGGTGGGGGCTGGCTGGTTGGTATGAACATCTCGCTGTCCTTCATCTTGCGGTGATACTGCTCCAGCTTCTTCTGCATCTGTGCTATGCTCTGCGCCGCCTTCTGGTTCTTCTTCTCAAACACCTGCTTGATGCGCCCCACCTGCTGCTTGTCGGCGCTGTTCATCAGCTTCAGGTACTCTGCCAAGTTCTCGTCCCGTGCCGTCTGCTCAATCTTTAGCTGCTCCGTCACCATCAGGATCTTCTGCTGGAGGCTGTCCAGGCACGAGCGGCTGCGCGCAATCTCCGGCACCAACACGCCACTAGGACATGCCCCATCCTGGTCCAAGTCCAGGTTGTTCTCTGAGGAACCTCGACATATCGATGCCGGGCCGCCCGGGACGATGCCCTCGCCCACACGGTCCGCCTGCAGGAAGAGCAGACGGAACAGTTTTTAGAAGCTCAAGACGCAAGGGATCTGACAACCACAGGGGCACAAAAGAGTTCAGGGATAATAGTATTAAACTACATGGAGTCTCTGGTATGAGGGGCAAAGGGGGAAAATATATTAATCCCCACCCCCACTCCAAACAGGGGTTACTTGCAAACAGAGCAGATTGCTCAAATTTCATTTGTCCACAGCTTCTGCATTTAAAAATCAGCGCTGTAAGCACTTCTATGGAAACTTCTGCCCCTGCATTGTACTGCAGTAACAGCCACAGTGTGACCATATGGGTATGTAATACTTTCACATCTGTTCATTTAGAAACACAAGCCTAATCCAATTTTGTTATGAGGAGCGGATGACACAGTGATAAACATATGAACGTTGTCATTAAGTGAGGCACACAAATATCTAGGTCACAAATAAAAACCCTAACCAACAGGAAATCCTTTTGCCAGACAGACCAGCCATTGTGAAGTATAGTAAGCACCATAACCTCAAGTATCCACTCGATAGAAAAAAATGGGGAGGGACACAAATAGTGCAAAATCAGCAAGTATCACTGAGGAACCAAACCACAATGTACTGGAAACTGCAGAGACACGAGATGTTAATTCAAGTGTCACAAAGGTTTTTGGTTTTTACGCACAACACCGGGTGATGTAAAAGCATTGCTAATCCGTATTAGTAACCCTACTGGTTTCAGGCACATAAACACACCATGTTGATCCAAACAGACTTAAAGAGTGTTAGCACTGCTTAACATTTCCACATCCGTGTAAAGTGGTTGCACCATGACATGCCCAGTCCCCTGAACACACTGAGCAGTGTTATATCTGGAGTAACTCAGAAAGACACTTTAACACATGACTTGTCAGGTGAGACGGAGACGAGAGACTGGAAACACAAACAAGCTGGTTAGACATCCACCATCTCTTCCCACCCCCCCCACACACACACACAAAACAGTGAATATGGACATTTAGTCAAAGGAATTCCAATTACATCTGTTTTGGAGTAACTTCATACTGTGTGATACCCTCATCGTTAACCATCACAAACATATGCTCAACCTCAACGCGGTTACCCTTCCACTCGTCTGTAATATGTGAACAGAGAGCCAGAGGTGATGCCATCCTCTGTGGCAGAGATACGTTTAGTTCCATGAGGTTATCCCGTCCTCCATTTGGTCATGCATGTTCCTCACCTGTACTTATCCCACTGACTAAACACACACACAAAGCATATATGTTCATGTGGATTGCATAACAAGATAAACAGGCGGCGTATTAGTCCAACTGTGTGAGTGAACACAAGAGTCTCTATGGAGATTAACACACACACACGCACGCGCACACACACACACGCCGAGGCGTTTGGATTCACCATTGTTCATACAGTGCATAGAGAACTGGCGTTCCATCCCATTCAAGTTCCACCCACAGTAGAAGACAACATAAGAACTTTTCAAAAACATGAACAAGTTTTAAAGTAGGCCTATTTGATCTTTTTGTACAAACGTGGAGTACATTCTGACTTCTTCCTCCTCCTCAAAGAGGAAGAGAGGAACAGGCAGGCGTGTGGGCAGCTCAGCTTACGCAGTGTCTTTGGGTTCAGTGTCAGATACAAAGAGCTGTCTGTTTAGCCGAGTGGCTAAAGCCACTGCTTTAACAGCAGGCGAGCCCAGTGCTGCTAAGCTGGCTCCTCTGGCTCTTTCCCACCACCACCCGCTTTTACTATGAAATGTTCTGCAGTCTTAGATGGTTCTACAGGTGCCACTGAGGATTTTATTCCTACAGCGTTACAAAGGCAATTTGATCCTAAGCTGTCAAAAAAACAAATCAATCATAGTAGCCCTGCAGCAGATGGACCTAAGCATGAGTGGGAGATGGGAAACTACAGATCTACATTCACATTTAGCCCTGGCTGAGGAAGCAAAATCCAGAATTCTGCTTCCCAATGTGGATATCTGGGCTTTGTAGTTCTTGCCAACTGGAAAATGTATTTAAAAGAGAGAAAGAAAAGAAAAGAATGTTTTGACAGCAGAGGCCAGGCTTAGCAAGCACAGCTCAAATATCACTATAACATAGTCCAGATGTTGAAAAAATAAAATAAAATAAAAATACATACATAAAAATCAATACAACTAATCCAGATTCCAGCTTTCGAACTGGAGTCAGATTGCTTCAATTTTCAGACCCCGTGTTCCTGCTTGTGTTCCTGCTTTAAAAAATTCCACGTACCGTGACTCACCATTAGAGCAATCTCTCGCCTGTCTCCGGGTGAGTGGACCGGCTAAATGAATTAGCCTCACGCTGATGAAAATGACCTCCCAAATCTGCCAAGGAGCTGGCCTACTTTTCCCCTTCGCTGCTCTCACGGATTCATACAGACGTTCTCCACCAGCAGGGTTATTCACCCAGGCAAGAGAGAGAAGAGGTAGTGGATGCTGGAGGGACAATCAGCAGTCAGTCTCTGGAGGGGTAGAGGGAGGCCGCAGGTGACCAGGGACGTTAAGTGGCAGGTAAACATGGTTTATGAAGACGGAAGGTGGTGGATGCTGCTAATGAGAAGGGGCAGACAAGAGTACCGGGCATGCTGTGATCCTGACACACCAGGACAGGCTGCTGCAGAGCGAGAGCTTCAGTGTTTCTGAAGGGGAGACCCCCTCTGTGTGTGTGTGTGTGTGTGTGTGTGTGTGTGTGTGTGTGTGTGTGTGTGTGTGTGTGTGTGTGTGTGTGGCCACATCCTTGGGCAACACATTTGACTCGCCACACGACGGAATTCAAACAGTGATTCAGCTCAGCAATGTCCTGCCAACTTTCTTAAGTGACGAGTGAACAATAGAGTCTCAACTAATCATGCGGAGCTTGACTTCCGCTCAAGTGTTTACAGAAGTCTGGGCCGGCTGTCATCCTCATTGTGAAGGGAAGAATCAAACCCCAATATCCACCCCTACCTATATACATCCTTAATGGTCCTTAATGATGTGTCTAAACCCCACTGCAAGTCACTTTGGACAAAAAACGAAAAAGTATCTCCTCAATAGCAAATACTTTTTTTGTGAAGAAAGTTTGCAAGATGGGTGGCTGGCTAGGTGAGATTGGGTCTGACACGTCTGTGTGACTCCTAAACTGAACATCTGGTCCATCAGATGTTGAGGCAAACCCCCCCAAGACTTTCATTCACGCTCCAATGAACTTATCCGACATTAGACAATTACATGAAAGTCTAAAATTAACAGGTGTCAAGGCACAGGTCTTGAGGCGTGCCAGGTTTGTTAACAAGTCAGGGCTGCATTTACATACTTACACAAGCCTGCTATTGACTGACTCACCCACAGATACTGTGTGTCACACACAGGAAAAATGCTAGTGTGTAACACATGCCGGGAGAGAGAAACTAGAGCAAGCGCAAGTGACATACAGACGGATGAACAGCTGTGAGGAGAAATACCAGACAGTATGCAGCAGGCTGCAGTAAATCAGCAGTGCCTAGTGCATCTTCCCCAGTGTAGTAACGCTAGAGTAACGCTACTCACCTGCACTGTCAGAATGATTGATACAGGCTACAGTCAAATCTCTGGGCTGCTCTCCCTCTCACACCCCATCCCTCTACATGTGCCCCCTCCCCAGCAGGGCCCCTACACTGGCCCAGTTAACCCAGTTAATACATACAGCGCCTGTCCTGTACCATGACCTATTTAAATCAGGCTCCTGACCCCTGCCACGTAGCACGCACACACACACACACACACACACACACAGACAGAAGGACCAATGACGCTAGCCTGGCTAGCTTAGGGAGAGAGATAGCGGGCTGCACAGCATGCACTGCGCTTGAGGAATCGGCACACATCTCACCCTCAACTTGAACTTGGTTGTTGAAGCAAGCAAAGTCCAGAAGAATGGCGATAGAAATGCCACCAGATAATGCTTATCTAGTCCGGCAGTGCCCTCTCTGATCAATGATCAAACTGATTGGTGAATGAAAATGTCCATGCAAATGGAGAACTTGTATGCAAATTAAACATAGTGAGATGGTAAATGAGTCTTACCGGCTACAGCTCCGTATTTACATGGTGTTAGTTTAAGGTTAGCAAAAAGGTACAGAGTGAAATCATTTCAGGATGAGGGGTTTTAGTAACACAACAGGATGGTTTGGGTCTTTGTCCTTACAAGGAAGTCGTATGAAAAGCAAGAAACACAACTTCTTGTAAAAAAAAAACATTTCCATTCCATGACAAAATCATGTTATGTCATGTCAAAATGCAAGAAGGCACACTTGTACACTTGCAACATGGATGAGGACGTGGGTTGCATTTTGATGAACGTGGAATAATTGGTGTCGTACGGTTTCCCTCTGTCGCTTTCTCTTTCACAAAAATCCCTCCAGGAACATGCCGGAACAAAACTGTCCCTTAAGCAGAGAGCAGAATCAGAGGGGAGCGAGGAAGAGCCATGCTGCGCTTATTTGTATTCCCTCCAGCTGATCCTCACAGAGAAACGCTCACACTCAAATAAGATAGGAGAGGGAGAGAGCGAGCTCCATACAAAGAGAGAGAGACACCAGCCGACCAGGTTAGGTAAGAAAAGTGACCCAACCTGATTTTCCTCTCCTCTCTGTCCTTTACATGCTGCACGTCCATTCTGATCTCACTGCATTTAGCAGGTGACATTTGTCCACAAGTACAATAAGTAAACATTTGTCAAAAGTAAACATTAGGTACAGGGGTACTGTAAAGTCTTGCCGAGTTACTTCCCAGACATTATAAAGCACGCCTTCAATGATAATTAGTAACATTAGACAATTTCCGCAGTCTTTTTCCAAAATCATTATGAGGGATAGCAGTTCACAAAGACACAAAAGGGCAAAAGTATGAGCCTAGTTTCTTGGGCTGTCAAATTTCCTCGAAGATAAATCCAAGCACTTCAGAGAAGCAAGTTGTTTTAAGAGCGTTTTTCGATTACTTCATACTGACAAGCTTGTCCAAGTACAAATCAATAGGCCATTAACACCCCCAATGACTGCTTCCCTCCCAGGACTGTGGCAGCATTGATCGGAATTAAATTAAGATAAATATGCAGCTATC
Source organism: Trachyrincus scabrus (assembly GCA_900303215.1). Taxonomy (NCBI): domain Eukaryota; kingdom Metazoa; phylum Chordata; class Actinopteri; order Gadiformes; family Macrouridae; genus Trachyrincus; species Trachyrincus scabrus. Next base: position 8,200 of record OMNO01073768.1, on the reverse strand, counting down.
TTCAGAGTATACTGGTTCAAAGTAAGAGATTGTGAACGTGAGTGTCAGAACAGCTCAGTAGACAAGTGTCTAAAAGAATGCACAATAGGTCTGAGAGATAAATTCAACGTTGAGTCATATTATACTGACTTATTTATTATATATTTACATAACATACATAACATAACTATATTATACCATCCTTTCAAAAGCTAATATTGTGCTATTATTGTGTAATACAGTAATAGTAAGAGCTAACAAAACTAATTGTTGTCCAATATCATATATGTGCTGAACATCAGTTTAGATCAGGTTTGGATTCTTGGGCTAACGATTTTTTACTTGTACAGTGATCATTAATATCAATCAATATTTCACCTAGCCCAAACTACAGGTCAAACAAAGGCAGTGGAAGTAGTCTCACAAAAAGATAACTCTATTACAGTCATTTGTGAAACATGAGCTAGCACTACCTGATCATAGAAACATCCTAGCATGCCAACATAAATGCGATAACTGTGGGTTTAAGGGACACAAGGACCCCGGGGGTTCAAGGTACAAACTAGACAATAAGCCATTCAAACTACAGTTGGATCATTGTTACACATTCACTCACTGTGTATACTGTACGGTGGGGGGGATGCTGTCTATGCAGTCTGACGTCGGAAAGCATATTTATACCGTTCAAAGATCATTCAAGATTACAGGTCTTTCTTGTGAACGGTATCGACATGTTCTTTCTGGCACCTGTATTACATACTGCAGTGCCCCCCGGGGTGCAGCAGTGAGGGGGTATAGGTGCAGTAGTGAGGGGCTATAGGTGCAGCAGTGAGGGGGTATAGGTGCAGTAGTGAGGGGCTATAGGTGCAGTAGTGAGGGGGTATAAACGTGTGAGCCAGAGGTCAGGATAAGACAGGATAGTTAGCAGACGGTCAAAATAAGGTGGAGTACAAGACAACCGGCTCAATTTGCACATCTTTCCTGCCTGACTGGCCGGACAGCTCATATTATTACGAACTCTGTTGCTATGCGATACATTATCGCATTTGTAGTTGCAGAGGACTCACACTTGACAGAAGACACTCATTTGGGTTACTCTCTAAACGTCCAAGTCTAAATATGTACAAGATGCCAGTCTGACGTAAATGGCTTTAACACGTCTTACCAGATACCGTTAAAAACACTGAACGATCGTCAAGACAAAAGCCCAACAGTAGGCTAGTGTGTGACCAATGGAGACCCTACATGTAAGCCTAATTAGGTTTTAACTACAACAACTTTTGTATCAACAATGTTTTGATAAGGTTTCATGGTGGCTAACAATATGCCACGGTCATCACAAGCACAACACATGAAATATATTGAACGGATTGAACGGTAAAGACGATAAGGAAGACTCAAGTCATCCACATGAAGGTGGAGCTGTTGCGATAAGTAGACTGCAGCTGGTTAACACGGAGACGTCGCATGTTGCTGTACTGTACAGGGCATGTTGCTGTACTGTACAGGGCATGTTGCTGTACTGTACAGGGCATGTTGCTGTACTGTACAGGGCATTTAGTAAAGCAATACTCCGAAATAAAAAGGTACACTCACCGTCTGCCCGATGAGGTATTTTTCTTCCTCAGCCAAACTTCGCACAGATACGTTGGCGCTGGGCATTATCCCGGCTTGGATCCACATCCAAAAGAGAATTGGAAGAAACTGTCAATTTATATGTGGTCTTGAACTCATGGCGACCTCTCTCATACTGTCCACTGTGCCCAACATTTAAGACAAAAAACAATGAAAACCAAACTCCGCCCACATGGCTCT
>OMNO01073581.1:1923-11958 GCA_900303215.1 Trachyrincus scabrus | reverse complement strand
CCCCCCCCCCCCCCCCATCGTGGTTTACTGCTTGTTACATGTCAGTGACATAAGAGTAACAAAATGGAGTATAATGTTACATGTCAGGGAAATAAGAGGAATACGATATAGTATAATACGATATAATACATAAATATTATATTTAATATGAAAATAATATAATATAAATCTAAGATAATGTGTCCATTTCCTATGCATGGCACATTTTCCTAAAATAACCATAGCAACTGTGTGTTGATTCAATCTTTGTTGTTTCAAGGTCTATACCTATCCAGAACAGATGCTGGTGTATTCAGATGTATTCAGGTGTAGTTTAGGTGTAATTCAGGTGTAGTTTAGGTATATTTAGGTGGAGTTCAGGTGTAGTTCAGGTGTAGTTTATGTATATTCAGGTGTAGTTCATGTGTATTCAGGTGTAGTTCAGGTGTATTCAGTTGTAGTTCAGGTGTATTCAGGTGTAGTTCACGTGTATTCAGGTGTAGTTCACGTGTATTCAGGTGGGGTTCAGGTGTAGTTCATGTGTATTCAGGTGTAGTTCACATGTATTCAGGTGTAGTTTGTATTCAGGTGGAGTTCATGTGTATTCAGGTGTAGTTCATGTGTATTCAGGTGTAGTTCACGTGTATTCAGGTGTAGTTCAGGTATAGCTCATGTGTATTCAGGTGTAGTTCAGGTGGAGTTCATGTGTATTCAGGTGTAGTTTGTATTCAGGTGGAGTTTGTATTCAGGTGTACTTCAGGTGTAGTTTATGTGTATTCAGTTGTAGTTCACGTGTATTCAGGTGTAGTTCATGTGTATTCAGGTGTAGTTTGTATTCAGGTGTAGTTCAGGTGTATTCAGTTGTAGTTCAGGTGTATTCAGGTGTAGTTCACGTGTATTCAGGTGGAGTTTAGGTGTAGTTCATGTGTATTCAGGTGTAGTTCACATGTATTCAGGTGTAGTTTGTATTCAGGTGGAGTTCATGTGTATTCAGGTGTAGTTCATGTGTATTCAGGTGTAGTTCAGGTGTAGTTCAGGTATAGCTCATGTGTATTCAGGTGGAGTTCATGTGTATTCAGGTGGAGTTCATGTGTATTCAGGTGGAGTTCATGTGTATTCAGGTGGAGTTCAGGTGTATTCAGGTGTAGTTCAGGTGTATTCAGGTGGAGTTCAGGTGTATTCAGGTGTATTCGGGTGGAGTTCAGAGGTATTCAGGTGTAGTTCAGGTGTATTGTCATGTCCATTGTCATGTCAGAAGATGCAACAATATTTTCTATTGGTGCACATAGCGTTGTTTATTATGTTATTCACTTTAGCACAGCAGCACCAGGTGTTGTCTGTCACTGTGGTTTTGATGCGTTCTGTGCATACGTTCTGTGATTTTTTTTCTCCTCCCGACCCACCGGATCAGCAGCCTCTCTGTGTTCCGGCAGCTCCTGATTTACAAATTAAGCACTGGACATGGCCCACTGACTTTAGATTAATAATGTAAAGTTGACGAGGCGTAACTTTCAGTTTTTGGTTTTCGGCCCAGTAGGACTGCTGGTCCCCAGGTTACAATGGGAGCAACAAGCAAACCTGGTTTAATTATCTCCGATAACTTGTTTTTTCATCTTTTTCATATCCCTTTGTCATAAAGGTTGATAGAATGCCAAACAAATCTGAGGTGTTAAGTTAAAGTAATGACCTCCTGCATGTTACAGGGTTGCTAAGCTTGTCACCACTGTCAGCCAAAATCATCATTAAAGTCAATAAACTCATGAATGGGACTGAAATATTGTTACCTTGGTAGAGTGAGTTGGCCAGGAGACCACAGGAACTCCACTGATGGCTAGTTTGGGGTCGTCATCTGCATGCTCTTTTAGTAGAACCTATGAAATTAAATGGTTTACGTTTTACTATTTAGTCATTTAGCAGACGCTTTTATCCAAAGCCACTTGTGTTTTTTTTTAATGTCATTTATGACTTCTCGCTGTGAACATTAAGATACAAATTACCTAACCCTAACTACCTAAACCTAACCCTGTGAACATTAAGATAGATAGAAACCCAAAACCTTTCAGCTGTCTAGTGGTTAAGGTTAGGGTCCCAGCTGAAAGGTTTTGGGTTAGGGTTACCTAACCCTAACCCCAGGCCCATGGTAATATTGTGTTATGATTGTGACACAGTGTGAATGTTCCTTACCTTGATGTGTCCCAGCAGTGCCTGCGGATCTTCTAACCCTTCAGGAACACACTTCTTATTCTCAGGGAGAGCCTCCAGCTTATTCACCAGAGCCTTGAGGCCCTCCAGCTCAAACTCCGTTAAGTGGGTCCGTGTGCCGCGTGGCTCCGGGGCTGGGGGGTCGCAGGGTCTTCGAGAAAGGTCTTTGACAAACGCGGATGTGTGGATGTATCTGTCCTCAGAGTCGGCCCGCAATGCAGCCGCCTTCACGCATTGCAGGGTGAGGTGATCGCCATGGGAGCAGGGGTCTTCTTCCATCCCCTGGTGGGCTCTGGCCTGGGTCCCGTCCATGTCCCGGCTGTGAGAGTCCGAGGCGGGGCTCGCTGTGCTCATCTTTCCCTCAGAGTCTGAGAAGGTGGAGGATAGGCATGATGAGGCTAGGCTAGGCTAACTAATGCACTGCAACATGCAGAAGGTATTCAGGTTTAGCCCATTTATCAAAAAGTCGATCAACACAATGACTACAGTCATTTATGAAGTAAAAAATTCAAAACTTACTTAAACGTGCTGCTTATAGCTTTAGAAATGTAAATATTTCGTTTATTTTCCCTTTTTCAGACCATTGTGAAATAAAACGCAAGAAATTCTTGGCTGCTAGTCAGACAAAGCCAGCAGTAAAGTCCCTGTGGTCTCTGGTAACTTCTGGTAAGACATTTTTGTAGACATAATTCATAAAAAAACAAATGAAAATCAATAGATTAATTGACAGTGAAGATAAGGGTTAGGGTCACGTTCCAGTGTGTTCCTTACCTCGAAGTGCGTGTTCTCTGTGAAACTCCTTGGAGAGGTAGGACTTTTTGGTCAGGCAGTGGACATACCGCTCCAAAACATACCAGCACATCTCATGGTAAAATGGGTAGCGAAACTTGGAGTTCACCTGAGAATCAAGGACAGAAAATGAGTCTTGTGTGCTCCTCACTGCACACACAAGGTACACACCCACGCACACTAGACAGAGCAGTTATGCTTCTAATGACTACTTCATTATATAATATATATATTATACATATTATATTATTATATTATTAGTCCACTTTAATTAGAACCTGCAAAGAAAAACATTTTCCTTAAAAATGGAATTGTTCCATTATGGACTAGACTACGCTGCTAGGATGGTTTGTTCTATGTTCTATTATGGACTACACTATGCTGCTAGGATGGTTTGTTCTATGTTATTGGACTAGACTACGCTGCTAGGATGGTTTGTTCTATGTTCTATTATGGACTACACTATGCTGCTAGGATGGTTTGTTCTATGTTCTATTATGGACTAGACTATGCTGCTAGGATGGTTTGTTCTATTATGGACTAGACTACGCTGCTAGGATGGTTTGTTCTATGTTCTATTTATCAGTTCTTATTATCAGTATGTTATCCTTTTGACCGAGTGCCAGTGTGGGTATTAAGTTCTTTGGTGGCTGAGTAGAAATGGAAGAACTTACAATATGATATTCTAATATGTGTGTATTGTACTTATGTTACTACAACATTTAGCAATCATTGATTGTAAAATGTGTAAGCCCCTTCTAGATGGCTATTGATTTCTATTGATTTCAATAGACAGGATATCATCAACCACCAACTCGGCTGTACAGACCGGCTCAATCTTATCTTTGATATCGCTAGCAGCTAGCAGGAAACGGTAGCTTGAGAAATCGTGTCACTATCTACTTTGAGATTAATTTAATCAAAATGAGTTTGTCATGAAGACTATTGAAATAACTTACCGTGTTGTAGACAAGTGTGTCTATGTTAAGGCGCTGTAGATAATTTGCAGTGACTTACAGAAAAATTCCTATCTCCGACCACTGGAAGTGTAGTGCTGGCACGTCACAGCACTACACTCGGCCGTTTCAGCTGGGGGAAACCTCAAAGACTTCCCCCCCCATGCTGAAGGTTTTTGACCGGAAATTTGACCTGATTCACTTCCATTGCTTAGTGATAAGCTGCAATGGACCCGTGCTATCTAACTGTCCTTGTGTTATGAGGCTAAGGGTTAGGGTTACGGTTAGGTTAGGGGGAAATGGGATATTTTTCTTAGAACACCTTCTCTCTTCATCTCTTGCTTTTAAAAAAAAAAACGGTATTTATCTTCCTGCTAAGTCTTTCAAAACCCCAGTGACGGTCAGAGAGGTTAGGGTTAGGGTCAGGTTCTTACCTTCGTCCTGTTCTCTATCTCATAGATGCTGAGCTGCATGGGAATGTTGAAGCTGTGCAGAATGTTGCCTCCAAACACCAGGGTGTCCTCAGGGGTGTAGACAGCATGGATCCATCCTATACAGTTCAAGGGAAAACAACTAATTCTGGTTCGCTTTTCTATTAATATTATTATTATTATTATTGCTGTTCATGGAAAATGATAGCCGTAAAAGCCTCGATTGCAGATCGGGAGGAAACAAATGTTCAGTTCACCTGAGGACAACGTTCCAGTTCTATGAGGAAGAGGGGTTCTATGAGGGTTCACCTGAGGGGATGAAGAAGGTGTGTCCCTGCTTCAGCTCCACTCTCTGGCACCCGTCGGCTCGGTCCCCCAGGAAGATATCGCTCTGCTTACCTGACAGCACCCAGTCTTCATACAGGGCCAGGTTGTGAGGGGTGGGAGGTACCAGCCAGAACACCTGGATAGAAACACACCTGGAGGTCAATGTAAGTTATTCTGGGCATCAGTGCTAGCTCCATCAATAGACTCCAACTGGTTCAGAACGCATCCGCCCGACTCCTAACTCACACCAAATCCTGGCACCACATCACCCCGGTCTTAAAAGACCTCCATTGGCTTCCTGTCTCCCTCCGGATCAATTACAAGATCCTGGTCCTCACCTACAAAGCCCTTCACCAACTGGCTCCCCCGTATCTCACGACTTCCTCTCCCCCTACCGACCCTCTCGGTCCCTCAGATCCACCACAGCTGGCCTCCTCTCCACCCCCACGTCCAACCTTCGCAGTTTTGGGGACAGAGCCTTCTGCAGGGCAGCTCCCAGACTCTGGACTCCCTCCCCCAAGAGACTCAGAGTCCCTAGCAATTTTCTAATCCCACCTCAAGACCCATCTCTTCTCTACTGCCTTCTCCTCATCCCCCCGTCCCCCCATCTATCCTTGTGTGTTTGTCTGTTGTCTGTTTCACTGTCATCGCCCTCAGTGTTAAGCGACTCTGAGTCCTAGAAAAGCGCTATACAAGTTCCATTTATTATTATTATTATTAAACGAGCCATGACACATCCTTTACTAGCTATTAACAATGCATAAGATTAGTAGAAATGCAGTCTGATAATGTAAGTGAGATGTATCCTTGCTTATGCATTTGATAAATATACCTTCTATCCTACTATACTTCTCCCTCTCTTCCTAAGGGTTAGAGGTTAGAGTTCCACCAGTTGTGCTGACGCTGCAGATCCTGGTAGGACAACAGGGCTTCTACTCTGGTAGGACAACAGGGCTTCTACTCTGGTAGGACAACGGTGCTTCTACTCTGGTAGGACAACGGGGCTTCTAATCTGGTAGGACAACGAGGCTTCTACTCTGGTAGGACAACAGGGCTTCTACTCTGTCTCCCATTTACTCGGACATAACAAAACCTGATTTCCATCAAGCTTGAGAGGGACAGGAATGGGCTATTAAATGTGTATTAGTTACATTTATTTAACAAGCATTTATCATGAATTGATCACTTTGTTAACCAAATAGACACATTCAATAATTCAAAGTAGTATTATAATTTACCTTTTGTCCCTTGAACACGTGGTACCATACCGAGGTTCCTCCGAAATCAATGTGGAAGTCTGTATAACAACCCTTGACGCTCATCAGACAATACCTACAAACAATACATTAATCTCACAGTCATTACGTTACACATTATTAAAGGCCACTTAAGAGATTAAATTGTGTTGCCGTTTATTAGTGTGGCTCCTGGTTTAGCTTTCTGTGTTTCATGTACGTTTTAGATCTTAAAGTGTATGTACATAAGTCACACTTCCTCTTGCTTTCAATACTTTCAATATTTTTGTATTTTAGATTTCCTCTCGATTTCCTAGATTGCCTCTCTTCAGACAACCAGATTGAATTGAACTTGATAGATGAAACAGAGAAACTACAGTAAAATCATAAAATCAAATCATAGAACATAACATAGTCTTTACTTTTTGTTTACCAAGTTGCATGCAATCTATTCTGGGATCCAGCAGTCCTACTACGTTACAGCAGAACTTCTGGGGGAGACGGCACAGAGCCTGGGCCGGAAACCAGAAACTGAAAGGGGTGGAGTTACGCCTTGTTTCCTGTTTTGTTACGGAGATATTCTACCAAGTGGATGAAGCTTTCAGAAGGGGATTTTAATAAGTGTATTTCTACAGTGGCCAGTTTACACGGTGTTGGTTTGAAACCTTTACAGACAGTTTTTCTAATAACGTTGGTGTCCGGACAGGATGTCAATTACGCGTTGTATGGAACCATTGTATGGTTCCTTCTTGCACCCTGTATGTGTCTGCGCCTACAACGACGCACAAAGAACAAGGGAAGACAATTAAAGGGAGGGTGCTAACCCTAACCCTACTAACCCAAACCCTAGTAACCCTAACCCTACTAACCCTAACCCAAACTCTACTAACCCTAACCCTACTAACCCTAGTAACCCTATCCCTACTAACCCTAATCACAGTGGTGGCAAGTTGTCTTTAATGTGTCCAGCAGTGAGGCTGCAGCTGCTATAGCAGCCACTATGGTTTAACACACTAGCAATAGAGAATTAATGAGGACGATTATAAATGATTGTTTTTATTTTATTTTTTATGTTATGAAAATCTGTCTAAATCAGACCAACTCTCAGCAACAACATAGTGCTTATCTAAGATTTGAAGTTTGCAATTAAATTAAAAGATCCCAAACATACACACCTCTGCACTTTAGGGTACTTCATCTCTGAGATCACGTTGGTGGATTCTGTTTGTCGTTGCTTCAGTTCAGACGGCCACATGTTGTCGACCCAGTCCACAAGGTCCACCTGAGAGAGACACTCATCAACATCTGATAAGGTACTTTATTCATATCACACAGGGAATTAGGGTGTCACTGCAGAAACTTTACAAGACAGTAATAGAAATGAAGAGATACTAAATTGAAATGATAATATTAATAAAGTAGTAGCAATGTAGACGCAAAACAATAATGTAAACATTATTGACGGTATACTTGGAGAACTTTGTTGACCATCACTAATCACTGGTGTTGATATTCTGAAGTGACTATCTCTCTTTACCACACTGTCTATAATACTACTACTACTACTGCTGCTACTATACTACTACTATACTACTACTACTACTACTGCTGCTACTATACTACTACTACTACTGCTATTACTATACTACTACTCTACTACTACTATACTACTACTACTACCATCTACCACAGTGGGTCGTTTGATGAGGTTCTCCAGCTTGGTGTGGCTGAACTCTAAGCTGATGACATTGAACAGTTTGTCCCGCTCTTTCTCAGGGGTCTCGTAGTAGCGGACAAACTGCGCCATGCTCATCTCCGAGCCCTTCTGCGTGGTGACATCCATAACGTCCACGGAGCGGCGGCTGCCTGAAGACAACACAGAGCACTATATATATAGTCAATCAAGGATATGTCAGGGTTAGGGTTAGCAGGGTTAGGTTAGGGTTATGGTTAGTAGGGTTAGGGTTAGTAGGGTTAGGGTTAGGGTTAGGGTGGGTTAGGGTCAGGGTTAGGTAACCCAAGTGTATGTCAGTGGAAAGCAATCAGTGACAGGTGCTACCTTGGAGTTCCCTGGGGCATCCAATTCAGAGATAATAACTTATGAAAGTAGTATTCATTGGTAGTTGGACTTTCTGTTAAACTTCCATTTTAATAAAGTCTCTATGACAGAAACGCATAATACCTGATTACAGTGACAACTTGTAAATCCTTTGCTGTACTAATTGCCCTGTGAATTTGCTGTCTTTGCATGCTGGAGGAACTAATTAAGTTCAGGTGTGGACTATAGCTGCTGTGTTGTGTCAATTGTATTTTTTTACAATACCACAACTTTCAACAATCTCTCTTGGTCTATAAAACTTTATTGTAATAGTTTGGGATTCCACTAATACATAATTGACACGGACATTTATTAGGTATTCACAGAGTATCTGTGGATACCTATTGTATTTGTACAAATTATTATTATTATTCCCGGATTGGTAATGCCTATAGCTCAGCCCCCGATTGGTAAAAAGTTGTGATATTTCCCGGTAAGCAGGTCTCCAAAAATGTAGGGAGGGGGCACTATATGTCGCGTCACAGTTAAACGCTTTGCCCTGCCACCCCATGGACGAAAAATTATGGTATATAGGCCTATATTTGACATGCTGAACATTTTTGCCTCTTGGACCCATAATGTCCGTCAGGATAGATTTTTCTGTACAGTTAAAATTTCAGGAAAACTTCAAAAATCTTCTTCTAAATAACCCCCGGGCCAAATTACTCAATATTTGGTATAGATGCTCTATGGACGTGTCTGATTAAAAATCCTATAAAGAATTTTTTTTAAATGTTAAATGGCCGCCTTATGCGGAAATGAAATTATTTACATGCGCAAACATTATTCTATCAATCACAACTCTGCTTGATAGACACATAGAGGACATTCCCTTTAACAGGTGTGCCATATTTGTTGCAGATAGCTCAAAGAATGACGTCACAGGGAAGTGACGTATCCCTGCGACTCGCTGGAAATGGGCGGTTGCTGGGGTCGGAGGTCAAGCATGAGCTGTGAATACATTTCGAGGCTGCTAGCAGCTTTAATATTCTTTCTATTTGTCCATACATGTGTTGAAATGTTACAACCATGATAAATAGTTACATATACAGTATATCAATATGTATATATCTATATAGATATATACACATATGTAGATGTCCCCCTCATCACCCATCTCAGTTTTTTTTCCAATTGGAGGCATAACCTGATCAATATATCATAACCTGATCAACATCTCATAACCTGATCAACATAGCATAACCTGATCAATATATCATAACCTGATCAATATCTCATAACCTGATCAACATCTCATAACCTGATCAACATATCATAACCTGATCAATGTCTCATTTTCTATGGAGGAATGTGAGTACATTTAATATGTGCACATATCACATGCTAAAGATGTGATGGTTTGATAGGGTTAGGGTTAGGGTTCATCCCTGCATTATCAGACTAATACTACTGCTACATTATCAGACTACTACTACTGCTACATTATCAGACTACTACTACTACTACTACAACATTATCAGACTACTACTGCTACATTATCAGACTACTACTACTACTCCATTATCAGACTACTACTACTCCATTATCAGACTACTACTACTGCTACAATATCAGACTACTACTACTCCATTATCAGACTACTACTACTACATTATCAGACTACTACTCCATTATCAGACTACTAATGCTACATTATCAGACTACTACTACTCCATTATCAGACTACTACTACTACATTATCAGACTACTACTCCATTATCAGACTACTACTGCTACATTATCAGACTACTACTGCTACATTATCAGACTACTACTACTGCTACAATATCAGACTACTACTACTACATTATCAGACTACTAGAACTACTTACCAACTAAACCTTTAATTTCACTGACGGTAAATTCTGGGTCAGGCATCCTGTATGAGATGAAACAAATCATAGACAGAAGATCAGATTAATTTAGACCTACAGCCAAAGTGGTACAATACATAATAGTATATATATATATATATATATATATATATATATATATATATGTATAGAACTTGTGTTACC
>OMNO01073444.1:11129-31836 GCA_900303215.1 Trachyrincus scabrus | reverse complement strand
GACGGGCGTCTCTACCCTGTGTGGTACACTAAATAACTTTGTTACTAACTAACCGTGACCGACTAACTGACCAGTTAACTAACTGACTAACTAACTAACTGACAAGTTAACTAACTGACCAACTAACTAACTGACAAGTTAACTAACTGACCAACTAACTAACTAACTAAGTAGCTGACCAACTAACTAACTAACTGACAAGTTAACTAACTGACCAACTAACTAACTGACAAGTTAACTAGCTGACCAACTAACTAACTAGCTGACCAACTAACTAACTAACTAACTAACTAACTGACTGACCAACTAACTAACTAGCTGACCAACTAACTAACTAACTAACTAACGACTGACCAACTAACTAACTAGCTGACCAACTAACTAACTAACTAACTAACTAACTAACTAACTAACTAACTAACTAGCTGACCAACTAACTAACTAGCTGAGCAACTAACTAACTGACCAACTAACTAACTAGCTGACCAACTAACTAACTAGCTGACCAACTCACTAACTATCTGACCAACCAACTAACTGACTGACGACTGACTAACTGAAAAACCGACTCACTAATTGACTAACTAACTAGGCCTACATGAATTTCTAACTGCATATCTTAACTGACTGACTAACTATGCAAAGCTGACTTACTAACTGACTGACTAAATACTAAATAATAACTAAAGAAATAACTAAATAACTAAACTACTTTGTTTTCAGTATTATTTTAAAGATATTATCTGACCACGGAAAGAACATTGCATGACTTGTATACTAACCTATAAGCGTTATTGGGCTTAGTCGAATAACTGTATATCCTTTACAAAGACTTGGGAACGTATCTGCCTAAAAAAATGACTTTAAAATCCTTTTCAGACGTAGTTTTAATAATATCGAGTTTCTTATAGTTTTTTCTTGTGAGCGGTTGGTCCCTGTTGCGCATCGATATCTCATGTGGATGTGTGACCCCTGCCAAGGTCATGTACACATGGAACAATAAGCAAACACGCAAACTACACACCATTACTCTAACCGGACATTTGGTGTTTGTTTAAATGCTTTACTGCAGCAGCAGAGTTACACTGCTATAGACGGTGAGTTTAGAGTTGTTACAGTCTGTTTAAAATGTTTAAAGAGAGAGATTTCCCCCATGGTTTTAAAACCTCACCGTCCACCAACAGACATGCTGTTTAGTGTTTTAAGTCAACTTACTCAAGTGTTAAAACTATACCACTGAGGAAACGGATATATGTTTATTTAGCTGAAGTCCGTCAGATTAGACAGATAAAATATGGTTTAATAAACCACCTCCTTTGTAATAGTTGATGCCTGTCGAGTGTAGCCCTGACACACATTCCCCAGTTCACAGTTCCCTGATAATCAATAGAAATACTGTTACGCATACGCTATTATGGATCAACTTTACTATACTATACCACAACGTGATAGTGTGGCGCCCCCTTGTGGATTCTCCCGGAATACACACAAAGTCCAATTGTTTGTCAGAATCTGAATCGGGTTTTATTGGCCAAAGATGCTTTTACACATGTAAGGAATTTGACTCCGGTTCACAGAAACTCACACTATACTTACATTCAAACAATCAACAACAGCAATGACAAACAACAACAAGAGTAGGTTTTTCAAAAGTAGGTTTAGCCTACAGATTGTTTGTCAATTGTTTGTTAGATTAACGTTGGCTATGATACATATATTCAGTCATCCAGTACAATCCACTGGCTAGACTGGACACTGCCACTTGTGAATGGGTAGATTTTAAAATGGCTTGTAATGGCCAATCAACACCACACCTGGTGGTAAAATAGGGAAAGTGAAGATGTGGCTAAATGTTCTTCTCTCTTCCCCAAGCCCCTTCACTCACTCCTCCTGGCAAACATTTCCTTGTGGCCAACTCTGGTATCGACGACCAGTCACCAATTTTGAGCATGTGAACTAGACCGAAACTTCTTCTTCTTCTCCTCAGTCCCAGCTAGATGCCATGAGGCTCTCTAGGCTCCACGCGGGGGCCGTAGGGGCCTCCCCCTCCATCCACACCAGCCGACCGGGGGAGGAGAACCGCGACGGGGCCCGGCCCCACCCCAGGGCCCGCCGCACCTCCTCGGACGACAACAGCCGCGCCCACGCCGTCATGCCCGAGAGCCGCATCACCACCATCCCGGAGCTCACAGAGTCCTTCGAGAAGAGACTCTCGCTGGGGAAGAAGAACAACGTCTCCATGGTGAGGATTTATTACGTTTAAGAATTTGTGTATTTACACTACTATTAAGGGTTGAATTAATTACTATGGAGTCCTGGGTTATTTGAGTTCTTAAAGGGGAACTTCACCGCTTTTCAACCTGGCTTTGGATCAATTCGATGTGGTTAGTATGTGCAAATGAACAATGTTTACCTTTCCTCCATGTTGCCTGCGCCCAGATCTCCCCGCTACTTTTGTCCACCGGATGACGTCGGATGCGTTTCGCATCAACTCCATCAAATGACGGAGTTGGGATAAGATTCTGTGCTGAGCTGCGCCCCAGAGACACAGAGAGCATCGGCAACAACTGCAGCCGTTTTTCACACTATATCCCCGGATAGATAGAGACAAGGTTGAAAATCAGCAAAGTTATCCTTTAAGTTCTTGTGGGGGAGGGCAGGATAGTTGTTAGCGTATTTGTCTCCCAGCTGAAAGGTTCTGGGTTCGATCCCCAATGTCCACAGTCTAGGCATCCTTGAGCAAGACCCATAACCCCGACCTGTAAGTTGCTTTGGATGAAAGCCTCAGCTAAATGACAAAACTGTACATATTCAGCCATGTCATATCAATGCTTGAAGGGGTTAATATATGAAACAAGCTCACACCAGTTTAGTTTCAGGGGCGTGACAATGTATTCTGTCACCCTTTAATTCCACAGTAGGTCAATGGATCCTGTCTAGCCCTCGTATGAGAACAGCTTCATAGTTGACCCGATGGAAACTAGTTTCCTAATGAAAACATTGTATAGATCTTCTCACTGTAGAAATGTTTTTTTAATTTCATTCTGTTGTGTCTTTAGATGGATACGCTACAGTGGTGCTGACAAAGTGAATTGTTGTTTGTGTTTTCCAGAACGAGACGGATAGCTGGTGTCTGATTTGTCACGAGGAGCTTCGTAGCGGCAGAGCCGGGGAACTGGAGGTCCACTGCCCACATCGCTTCCACAGGGAGGTAAAACATCTCTCAACAACTCCTTCACCCTCGCATGCTTCTCCTCCACCCTTCTACCCTGCTCTGCTTCACACAAATACACTGGCTCACCCTGCGCCATCTTGACCCCGAGGATGTGATAAAGTCATGCACTCTAGTTCATAGACACACTCCCACACAAGTTGAGACATTATCTCAAGCAGATTAAGATAGGTTGAGATATTATCTGAAAACTGAAAAAAATTATGTCACTGTTCTGAATGCATGATATCACTGGTCTGGAACCATAATGTCACTGGTCTGAAAGCATGATGTCGCTGTTCTGAAAACATGATATCATCAGTCTGAAATCATGATGTCACTGGTCTGAAAGCATGATGTCGCTGTTCTGAAAGCATGATATCATCAGTCTGAAATCATGATGTCACTGATCTGAAAGCATGATGTTACTGTTCTGAAAGCATGATGTCGCTGTTCTGAAAGCATGAAATCATCAGTCTGAAATCATGATGTCACTGGTCTGAAAGCATGATGTCGCTGTTCTGAAAGCATGATATCATCAGTCTGAAATCACGATGTCACTGATCTGAAATCATGAATTCGCTGATCTCTGGTTTAAAAGAATGACAACGCCGGTCTAGTTTGAAGAAGGTCAGAGGTCAGACTAACATGGCTGATGTGTCGTGCTGTTGGTGCTCGTGAAAGGCATGGCGCAGGCTAGAGCACGGGCGCCCGCGCAGCAGCAGCGTAGTGGCTGAATGCGACGCTTGGAGAAGAGCACAAGACGAGTGCCGGAGGTCGTCCAAGGAGACGGACTGTCTCACGCCACAACGGCAGTTCTCAATGCGAAGACACCGCTGACAACACACACACCGATGACATCACACATCAATGACGTCAGACAGGGCTAGAGATCACTAGCGTCAGACATATTGACATATTTGGCCAATGCCCAAATATGGAGATTCCGTTGGAACTTGACTGACTAAATAACAATAGAACTATAGAAATTCTCAAAATGACAACAAGAGTAGAATAAATAAAATAACTAATTAAAGTAATTAGTAGTAGCTAAACATTAATAATGAAACTACAGGGACAGCGCCATTTCTGGTGAAATAGAATATTGCAATTGACGTTAGGGATTTGTTTTATTAGTAATATATATAAGAATAGCTAGTAGGAAATGTATATGTTACCATGGTGTCCCAATATTACTAAACATATACCAATAAATACAGTAGGATGTTCTACTTTGTGTGAGTTGCATATATTCTCATATATTTAGGTATTCACAGAGTATCTGTGGATACCTATGCAACCCTCTCTTTTTTTGTTGCTCAGTCTCAATATTAAAGCCTATATGTTAACAATACAATATATGTTGGTTTTCAGTGTTCTGTGTGTCATCAAAATAAAACAATTGGTTAATAAAGAAATGAAAGGAAATTAAAACAGCATTCAGACTAATTATTTTGTTGGGGAATCAATTCCAACATTTTTTAATAAAAAATACAACTTTTACAAATCATTGTATGAATCACATTTTTCTTTCTATCAGAACTATCCTATCCTTTGGCAGATGAATTCATGTTTAACTGGAAGGAAAAATGAACTTAACATCCTATTCCTGATGCTGGTTGTTTGTTGTTTGGATTGAGGAGTGTTCAACAGAACTGGTGGTGATCTCAGCAAGTAGACAACCACCTTGGGCCCCGAACACCTTAAGGGCCCCGTAAAAACACAGACTGAATTCACTCAGTGCTTGTTGTTGTTTTTGTTTCCTGAAGTTGAACAAGTGAAGCACTGAGTTAATGGGTGAGTGGGTAAGTGAGAGAGTGAATAAGGGAGTGAGTGAATCAGGGTCTTAGAGAGAGAGGTAATAAGGTAGTGAGTGAAAGAGTAAACATGGGAATAAGCGAGAGTGAGTGAGAGCGTGAATAATGAGAGAGTGAATGAACAAGGGAGTGAGAGAGTGAATAAGGGCACCAATGAGAATCAAACCCCTAACCTGGGCCGTGTTAATGCCATGCTCTACCAGTTGAACTATACACAGGACCATCTACAGTGAGATTCAGCCTGTTTATAGGAGACATAACTTCCTGAAAGAATGTTCTATGTGTATGTGTCATAACTCTAATGTTTCTTTTATCATAGATTGCATGGAATGTTTGTGTCAGTGGTTTGCATGCAACGTTTTACTTGATGTTTTACCCCAATGTATGTGTTGTGATCTGCCAAATACATAGGGTAAATCATTTATTTCAAGTATCGCATTAATGTAATGGATTTATTTAGATATAAAGACAGATGTCTAGATTAAGAGTGACAAAATAGGTTAATGCATTGAAATAAAACATATTAACTATATTAGGCCTACTTTCATGTTTGTGTCGGCTTAGCCTGTAGCCTATTACTGATTTGTAAATCCTCTGTGAACTATTGGCCTTAATGAAACTAAAAATCAGTTTACAAACAATATGTAATTCTCCCCACATCAAACTGTCAATAGTTTAGCCGTTATGCGTATGGTCTATCTTTAATTGATTCATCAACAATCAGTTAAATAATCCCAAGAAGTAGGCCTATGCG
The DNA here is from genome assembly GCA_900303215.1 of Trachyrincus scabrus. Taxonomy (NCBI): domain Eukaryota; kingdom Metazoa; phylum Chordata; class Actinopteri; order Gadiformes; family Macrouridae; genus Trachyrincus; species Trachyrincus scabrus. The sequence continues at coordinate 26,054 of OMNO01073444.1, read as the reverse complement.
TTCTTGGTTACGGGCTACGTGCTCAGACGCGCGTTTCTCTCTCGGAGCCAGTGGAGTGGAAAGTAGCGGTTTAAAGTCTCGCCAGGGTGGGACTTATGGGTGGGACCTATGGGTGGGACCTATGGGTGGGACTTTGGGGTTTGGGCAGGCGGGGTACAGATGCACACGTGGAACCCTGCTCGCGGATGAGTGAAAAGGCTCTGAACCAATCAAGGTAAAAAATGAGAAGCGGCTTCAGAATAATCAGCCAATGGGAGCACTGGGAGGTTATCTACCAACCTCAAACAGTTCAGGGGATTCAGGGGCAGAATGATCGCTAAACAGCTTTGATTTAGAGGATGTGCTGAGTGCACACAATCTCAATGGAATTCATTTCTGTTTAGCAGCCGTTTAAAGTTCTGAGCCAAAATATGTATTATCTGCGAAGGAAAAAAACTATTTGTGCATAGTAAAATGTAAACCATAGGGGATTTTTTTTCTCTCTCGGTGCATTTCACTTGTAGGAACTTTCCGTTTCAACAAAACAAACCTGTTTGGGTAAGTCTATTTTTACTCGGCCTACTTTGTAACGACTATAAAACGCGTGCGAGTTTCAGGGACGTGCCACGTTATAAGACCCATTCTACTGAGAAAGCTTTGATTCTAGACATCAGATAAACATGTGTTTCTGACGGTTCACATTATGAGAGACTCGAATTAAACGACCGCATAAGGCATATTAGCCTATTCTACAATCCCTGTGGCTCGTTTCTTCTTTATATCCAAGAATAGGCCCAACACATTACAAACCTATTCATGGTGTGATCGCCAGATGTGGAGAGACGCGTTCATTCGTCTTAATGTGACACTCTCTCTTGTCCAGCCAGCCCAATAAACCGCCTTGGTGTAAAAAAATTATAGGTTAAGTAATTACTTTAAATATATACGGACTCTAATTATACACACACGCACATACCTGTAAGTGTGTATTGGCCCATGAAGTGCAATTACAGCATTATTTAGTATGTGTGACAGATTCCTTTGGATATCTTTGTTTTTAAAGAAACATCTACATCATAGATGTAGAGAGAGAGAGAGAGAGAGAGAGAGAGAGAGAGAGCAGACACACCGACTGTTGGTAAGGAAATCTCGCAGGCTCTTATCTTGAAGCACCACACAAGGAGGGGATTGCCATGGCGACCGAAGTGTTGTCTCCTAATTAGAGTGTTCCTCGAACCTATCAGAACCTAACAGAACAATAAACATGTGTTTTGTATTTTGTATTGTCTATTTTGAGTGCTTGTTCAAAAATAATCCCTTTTTATACAAGGCATTGTTCAATACTATCAGAACGATGTGACATATTTAACATAGAGAGACAGACAGACATACAGCCAGGCAGACAGACAGACAGACAAACTATTTCCATTCAGAGAAAAACAAACATGGTATTGGATTTACGGAGAATGAGAAATGAACAAATGATCAGGCCTGGGTGAGTTTAGACATAATGTTTTAAACTATGCAAGTCTAAATTATTCTTATCCTTTGCCCTTTAGAAATGATTATTTCTAAGGAGAAGTTCCACTGAAAGGAAAGCATTTCATTTATTTTGAAAAACATTATTTTTGGAGTGTTGGCTATAAACCCAACTTGTTAAATGAAACATTTTCTATTTTTATGTTTTCTATAATAGTTGTTTTCTACATCGGACACATCTTTTAAATAATATTTACTTTAGTTTATATTTAGAACCAGTTCACCTGATTGGCCAGCAGTTCTTGTGTTCCTGGTCTGGCCACACCCCCTGAGGGCATTCATCATTATGTCTCATTGACACACTCCTCTACTCTCTATTTTTCAACTTTGGTTTTTACTACCAAGGAAATCTATTTTAAAACAGTTTGCCCTTGCAATAAGACTGGTCAAAATAAAGTTCCTACAAAAACAAGTTCCTGCAAAATGTTTTTATGTATGTTTTATGGTCTTTGTTGACCATTATTTTATTCAACACATCCTTCTATGTCATTAGATACACAATATTAACATTATGACCCTCTGTAATATCTCTAAAATATATGTCAAATATAGATATTTTTCTCATCCATCTATAATTCTTAGCAATGGTTCTATAACGTTACTATTCCTATCATTAACATTCCATTGACATTTAAGACGACAAAGTGGGCTAAAGAAATTCCTGATGACTTTCAATCTCCCCTTCCTTGTTCAGGGTTAGCCCAAGGAATCATGGGAAGCTTCAAGGGCCACGCTCTTCCTGGGAGCTTCTTCCTGATTGGTGGACTGTGGTGGACGGGGAAGTACTCCTTCTGGTATGCCACGCGCCGCAACAAGAGCCTGGGCTCCACCCGCCTGGCCAGCAGGGCGTCCCAGCGACGTCTGGAGGTCCTCGAGAGCTCCCTCATGCTCTTCTTCGCCGTGGTCGGTAGGTAGACTAGTCTGCACAGAGAGTTAACCAGCTAGTTTATATGTGGTCATGAGCCGTGGCGGTGCCGCTATAGCCATGAGCGAACTGCTACTAACTGCTTATACAACACTGGGGGTTTCATATTACAGGCAAACAATGTGTGTAGAAGCAGATGCACAAACATGTGTAAGAAGTTGGGGTTACAAGAATTTTCAGACCTAAAAATGGGGCCACACCACGGGCCAAAAAAGGTTGAGATCCGCTACCCTACAGACATACTCTAGCCGTTTAGCATTAGAAGAACAGTGTGGTACCCAGTATCCCTTTAAAGGGCCTTGCACATATATTAAGATATATATATAGTAGCTTGATGTGTCATGAGGCGCCATCGACCAATGAGGACGCAGAGCGACTGAAAACAGAATGTTTTCTTTCTCCGTGATTCCCTCAGGGATGTTGGCGGAGCAGTTTGCGGCCGACGGGCCCCGGCTCCGGCTGTACGTTACGTCAGAGAACCACTGGAGGGACCTGATGAACTGGCAGCATGCCACCATGTACCTGTTCTTCTCGCTGGCCGGCGCCGCCTCGCTGGTCGTTCACGCCACGGACGCCGTGCCCCTCGCCTTCGACCGGCTGGCTATGGCCATCGCCTTCTTTAATGAAGGTACGGGTCTCCACTCTCCACATTTGGTCGCGTGTTCTACTACTCTGTCCATTGCTGTCCATATCAGGTGTTTGTACAGGTGCAATGGGGGAGGTTAGTGTAATGGACTGACAGGTGTCCTCCCAATGCCTTAAGGACACTTGGCTGTGGTCATTTGGCTTTGCAATTAGAACATTTGTCTTCCAATCCTGGGGTTGCTGGTTCGAGCCCCCTGCTGTGTAGAGGTGTAGCATCAAAGAATCTGCATTAAATTAGCTTAGTGACTTATGCGTTTATCTTGTAGTAATGGATCTGCTCTTCAAAACCGTGTCCAGGCTTCCTGTTCCTGTACCACCTCCACGGCAGGAACATGCTGGATGTCCATGTGCACCAGATGCTGCTGTATGCTGTGTTTGGCCAGGCGCTGGTGGTCTTCCTGGAGGTGTTTCACCGAGGGAACATCACCCTGGAGCTGCTCAGGTCTGCCCTCTGTCTTCTCCAGGGCTCCTGGTTCTGGCAGGTAAACCAAGCGCCCTCGGAGTGGTGATGAGTTTGGGTTGGGGTGGGGCAGGTGTGTGTGAGTAAAGGCCAAGTTATACTTCTGTGTCGAACAGCCGCCGTAGGTACACCCTGGGTCTCTACGGCCGTGCTTGCATTTATAGTTTTGCATTGATGATTCGGAGCGCAATTTGCCAAAGGTCACCAATTCAGTAACATCTGATGATGCTCTTTATGATGTGAACATGTGTTGTCAAATGAACATACATGCAACCTCCTGGATCATAAATAACTAGTCGATAAATAAATTAACCTGAAAACGCAGCAGGAAAGATGAAGTGGGCCATCTGTCGCCCAGGAGTGTGGTTACATTTTTGGAGTGGTGCCCGTAACCAACGGCAACAGCCTCTGTGAGCTACACTGGCGACCGGAGACCTACAGTGACTACTCAACGCAGAAGTATAATCTGGCCTTAAGTAGAGAATGAGCTTGTGTTTATGTATGTATTTATTTATGTGTGTCTCTCCTCTTGGATCACAGATTGGCTACGTGCTGTATCCGCCCAGTGGTGCTGAGTGGGACCTGACAGACCATAGTAACATGATGTTTGTTACCATGTGTTTCTGCTGGCACCTGGCGGCCAGCATGCTCACTGTGGGTGTGCTCTACTGTGCCATTGGCTGGTGAGAAGCTGCACTGCATTTAAAAACACCAAATCACTCCAACTTCAAGTGCAGAGACTTTCCTGGTGATAATTCCCATGATGCATTGCTTTTCCTCAGATCCTTACCCTAAACTTGACCACTCCATGCCAAACGCTTACCTGATACTGTAGACCTATCCATCTCTAACCTATAGTTTATTGTCGTTTGGTTTCTGGTAGTTTATTGTAATGCTTCATTATTTTTGTAATAGTTAGTAATAGTAATAGTGTTTTGTGTCTACTTGGCAGTGTGGTGCGCTCCAGGTTGAAGAGGACTCCTCCGGTGGAGATGGGACTCCTCAAGCCCAGAGACGGAGAGCTGGAGTCTGACGACGAGACCGTGTGAAGCCCCTAACCTCCAGGGACCCTCCACGTGACATCACAGCCACCTTCGCCCCAGCACAGAACCTAGAGATGATAATAAAAGAGGGAAGAAATGTTTGCTTTCCTGAACAATATCTCTACCTCTGCCTTAAATAATAAAACATAATATTCAATGTTATTTATTAAATTGTTGCCTAACACTAATTGTATTTCATATATTTCCTTGTATCATCTATATATTTTTGTTTTTAAGAGACAAACAAACAAACAAACAAACACTATTATGTTCTTTCTTTTGTGAATGGCTCGTTTTCTGCGTTTATCTTGCCGTGTCTGTTGAGTGTGTTCTCATCTTAAATATTCAACATTGTTTACTTCATTTATTTACACTGCATTTATTTATATCCACACATTTGACATGTACTTGAAACCAGTGTTATGAATAATGTCGAATTGAGTATTTACATTCTGTTGTTATTGTCCAGAATGGATGTTTGATAAACTAATGGTCAAGTCCTATTGGAAGCCATGGAGCAGCTCTACAAATCTACTTACGTACGTGTATTTGTCGTAAGGTCGAGAGGCTAATCCTGTTTTCCTGCTCATCACTATATTTTTTTTAATAAAGTTTTTAATCATCTCTTTAATTGCATCAACATTTCCACATAATATACTCAACTGTCTTTCTCAATTGATTTTAAGATGAAATGCTGTATACCCCTACCCATAGACTGTATGAAACAGATATTACCACACGTCCGCATTGAAGTTAAGGTGAGAGTGACACCTGCCCAACAGGTGTCACTCTCACCTGTGTAACTGCCTGTGCAGGCTGCCCAACAGGTCTCCAATCTGCCCAACACAAACAGACCAAGTGACGCGGTGTGCTGCCCGGAGAGGCAGGTTGACGCTGAACTGGAGAATTTCCTCGTGGGAACAGGAAAGAAAACATTAATACACAGGGAAGCTGAAGCTCAGTGGGAATTTGTCTTCAATTATGGACAAATTAAAGTCGGTGTTGAGTGGCGAGGAAGGGCAAACTCAAAACAGAAACATTTTACAGGTAAACGCAACTTTATTTGACGTGAAGTCTATATTAATATACCGGTAATATACCGGTAGCCTATGTACAATTTTTACTTTGTTTTTAGGCTGCCAACGAAGCGTCGACACTCGGCTGGGGCACACGCGTGAAAGGGTTCATCGGCTGTTTTGTGATTGGTTGTGTGTGCACATTATTGGTAAGATATAGTAAGAAAAAAATGATCTGCGATATGTTTTGACATGAGCATACCTTGCCAACTGCGATGCAGCAGGTGCGGCGCTACCAGTTGGACTGGCTCAATGGAATGTTGAAAATGTGATGCAATACCTCTCGTCCATTAACGGATGGCAAAAACCCCACATAGGTCTACAATAGTTATCAAGAAGACTGCAATATTTTAAAATATAGCCTACAATATACAATAATACCACGATATAGGCTAATATATGTATATTTTGAACCTTTGGGTCATGTCAATGTGTATAAAACACATTGACATGGCCCAAAGGTTCAAAATATACAAGCATCCCTAATTTCCTGTCTGAGATTAATAAAATAGGCTATGCCTACATTTTATCGTAAATTGAGAACTGTTTATTTTGCAGGGTGTGTGTGTGCTCTTCATCCCGAAGATTGGAATAACTCTTTTCATTGTGTTTTATACATTTGGAAACGTATGTTCGCTGTGCAGGTAAGTCTACCAAAACCAGCAACATAACTTATTGCCAAGTATATTTTTAACAACTATATTAACAGCTGCTGTTGTTGTCGTGTTGTGTTTTCACACAGTACTATGTTTTTACTGGGACCTGTGAAGCAGCTGAAAAGAATGTGTGACAAGACAAGAGCTCTGGCCACCACTCTGATGATGGTACGTGTCTCCATAGCAACCATATCGGTTTCACAGCACCTGGGTGCCAATGTTGTGCAATGTTGGAAATTGTAGTATTTTTCTTTGGCATACTACGTGATTGTAGGCTATGCCTATGTTTTCATTTGAACAAACTCCAATTTTCTGACATTATTTCCTACCCTATACAAAGCTGAATTGTCTAAATGCTTTGATTTCTCCACTGATAGTCCTGATATTTGTATTGATTATTGCTTCAGACATGTCTGGTGTTGACCCTCTGTGCTGCCTTCTGGGTAAGTCTGAATATTTAGACGATATTTAAGTGTTATTTAATGAAACACATTTATTGAATCTAAGTCTAGGGTATTTCCTCTGGCAGGACTAAAATCCTTTTTTTTCTTACAGTGGAAGAATTTTGGTCTCGCTTTGCTATTTTGCATCTTGCAACTTTTGGCGTTTGCCTGGTAAGTCAGTTTTTGAGAAAATAGGCTATGAGTAACATTGTTTTAATATAAAACATTGAGGCAAACTTATCTTATTGCTTCATTTTACCACCAATTCTTAGGTATGGATTGTCATACATTCCATTCGTCAGGTTGGTAATCATTTTAAAATTAAGTACAGTCATATTGAACACCATGTACTGTAATGGTTGCAATGGCAATATTTTACAAATATCAAGAGAATATTTGACAAAATCAAAGACATCAAAGTTGCCACAATTTTGACCTTTGACCCCCAGGGATGCTGTGCTGAAGCTGGTGTCCATGTGCATCAAATGAACCAGCTGTGGAGATGCTGGCCTATTTAATGTTAATTATGGGATATTCACGTGATTCAGCTCGAGTCGGCTAACTCTCAGCTTCTCTTGCTGCTTTTTTTTTTCTTTTCGGTCGGTCATCGATGTAAATGATGTACATATTTATGATGTTTAACAAGGATGAGAAGGATTGCGTTTGCTGCATTGGACTCTTGTATTAGTTTTAGTAGCAAGCCTGGTACTGTGGTTATGAATAATTCATAGTTCTACTTATTTCAATGAAATGTAAACAGGACTATCATTCCAATGAAAGGGAGGGATGAATGGGGCTTTCTATGTTTTTCCAATATTATGATAAATAAATGTATGTTTTAAATGATGTATTAAAATCATATTTGTTATATGCATCTTCCCCCAAATTAGTATATTGTGTGTGTGTGTGTATATATATATTTTACTTGAATTGGTTTCTCTTACGTCTTTAAATCCCAGCACAATTTTTCATCTTTTATAAAATGTATTAATCACAGATGGGAAATTATGGCATCACAGCAGAAAGTGCAAAACATATATAAAATAAAACAGACAAATATATCTATTTACACAATACAGAGTAGCAGAACTATAGATGCAAAAAATAAATGTAAACAATAGTATTACCTTTCTAACTAGAAAAGTATTTCAATAACACAGTGCAGGTCCTGGCCTTTACTGGTCACATGACATGACCAGGAAGTGCCGAGCATCATAATAAACAAACCGTGTGGTTGGCGCCGAATCGCGGAAGACTCGCCTGTACTTCTGAAACTTCCGGTCGATGACAACTTTCATAGCTCTGGGAAAATGACAAGCTTTGCTGTTCAAATAAAAAACAGTGTTCCAGCAAAACAGAAGACTAGTGTGGCCCAAAGTGACTTGCAAAAGTGGGGGTTACACGGTTTGTGGCAACATTATAGTTGTAGAGTGCTTTCGATTTGGTGGTTTAAGCATCTTAAAACTCTCATTTCTCATCAGTATTTCCAATACAACCTTATTGAATTGAAACTGAAAGATGTATAATGCATACTCATTTTGATGGGGTTTGTTTTCTTGGAGCATAACGATAGATCGACGTTCACATGTATCCCCGTAATAACGATGATCTGAGAGATGGCGCTGTTTTGATTGCAGTTTCCCAGAAATGCGTGTGTTTTATTTCAGGGATTCAGCTACGGTCCTACCAGCTGGACGGGGTGCAGTGGCTGACCCAGTGCCTCAAGAACCAGAAGGGATGCATCCTAGGAGATGAGATGGGCTTAGGGAAAACCTGCCAGGTCTGAATGTAGAAAAACAAACACAGAAACTTCTTCACAAACGTATTCACTTCTTCTGTTGAGAGTTGAAATTAAGTTCAGAGAGATTATATTTTCAGTTTCGAACATCCTTTTATATGATTGCTTTGAATATGTAAAAATACTTTTAGGATATGAGATGGGCTTAGGAAAAACCTGCCAGGTCTAAATATAAAATGTATTCACTTGAAAGTTGAAAATGAGACATTATAGTTTCAGTTTGGAACATCCTTTTATGTGATGGCTTCCTTGATTAATTAAATCGTTTTCTTAAATGTTTGCACCTTTTAAAACCCAGCATTCGATGTTCCTTCAGACTATTTCTCTGCTGGTGTACATGAAAGGATCTCTCGGTGTGAAGGGCCCCTTCTTGGTCCTCAGTCCGCTTTCTGTCTTGGAGAACTGGAGAAAGGAACTAGAAAGGTAAAGAGCGCATCAACTCATCACACTTCATTGTCCTTAAGAGATATCTCTGTGCTTGCACATTTACACGCCTGTGGTCTTGTGTTAACATATATGCTCATTGTTGATCCAGCTTCGCTCCTTCTCTCACCGTGCTGTGCTACAAAGGAGACAAAGAGAAACGGGCAGAGTTAAAGAAAGACACAGAACACACGCCGTTCAACATTCTGCTCACAACATATGAGGTGAGAGTATAAGGATATATATATATATATATATATATATATATATAATGTAAATGTATAGAAATAACACTGCTACCTCTCCTGCCTCCATATTAACATACAACTGTTGATTCGGTCTGTTTCCAGATATGTCTCAAAGACTTTTCATTCTTGAAAAGGTTAGTCAACTTTTATTTAAAACATATTGTTAATAAGGCCCTGGTGGTAGGCGCACTTTTTATGTCGTAAACAAAAATAATGCATAAAATAGTCCCTGGTTATGTATTTCAATGAAGAAAAACACAAACATTGAGGATTCATGTTTGATCAGACAAATGAAGGAAGCATTATTCTAGCGTTCGTTCATCATTCAATCATCATTATCTCTTTGTCTTCAGTTGGAAATGGAAGGTTCTAGTTGTGGATGAGGCTCACCGATTGAAGAACCAGGATTCCCTGCTCCACAAGATCCTGAGCGAGGTATAGGGCTGAACAATGAATCGAAATATTATTGAAATCGCAATATGGCCAAGTGCAATATTCAAATTGCAGGAGCTGCAATTTTTTGTGTAGAGAGAAAAATGTGTAAAATGTGTAAATGTACATTTATAGCACCATTATAAATGAAGTGCTGCAGAGATGCCCTGGCCTACACATTTCTTTCTCCAGATGTAAGAAAACATATTTCTTACAGACCCCAAGAAATGTCACATCACGATGTTAATAGTTTTGTGAGTTTTGTGAGAATGAAAATGAAAATTGTGATGCAAAGATTATCATTCCCACTAATAGTGAATCATATTGCAATCCAATATCTGTCAAAATAATTGCAATATGTTTTTACCATATCGTTCAGCCCTAGCGAGGTACCACAGCACCTCATCATCATCATCCTCTTCCTCTCTCCTCCTCATCACTGTGTTGTTTCGTATATTCTCCTCCTCATCTCTGTGTTGTTCTGTTTGTTCTCCTAGTTCTCGGTAGGTTTCAGGGTTCTGCTCACGGGGACTCCGATCCAGAACAACCTCCAGGAGGTCTACTCCCTGATCAGTTTCATCCAGCCCAGCCTGTTCCCCCCTGACCAGGCCAAGGACTTTGTCCAGTACTACGCTAACCTCCAGAACCGACCCGCTCTGGGTAGGAACAATAGAACCACTATTACTGTCCATGATACATTATTATACTCAAACTATTCATTGTTTCATCCATAGTTTACTAAAGTAGAAAATAAATATTCTATAACAGGATCCACTGTCTATTGACTAATCTACTTCCTGTGTGTACTTACTGTAATCTACTACTTCCTGTGCGTAATAACTAATCTACTTCCTGTGTGTAGTTACCGCCATCTCCCACATTTCCCATCTGGAATGAATAAAGTACATCTTAGTTACTGTAACATACAACTTCCTGTGTATACCAGTAACAGTAATGTACCACTTCCTCTGTGTAGTATCATACTACTTCCTGTGTGTACTAGTAACGGTAATCTACCACTCCCTGTGTGTAGTAACTTACTACTCCCTGTGTGTGTAGCTGCGGAGCTACAGAGTGTGCTGGAGCCCTTCCTGCTCCGCCGGGTGAAGGCGGAGGTGGCGGCAGACCTGCCCAGGAAGACGGAGCTGCTGGTGTACCACGGCATGTCAGCCCTGCAGAAGAAATACTACAAGGCCATCCTGACCAAGGACCTGGGTGAGAGACCCGCGCTCACCTGGAAAACGTATCTGTATAAAATACCTGTAAACATACTTGTATAACATATCTGTATAAGATACCTGTAAACATACTTGTATAACATACATGTAAACATACCTGTAAACATACATGTAAACATATGTGTATAACATACTTGTATAACATACCTCTGAAATATACCTGTCCAACTTACATGTAAGACATACCTGTAAAACAGACATTTGCCTTTAATAATTTTGCAGAAGCTTTTCTCCCGAAAAATCCATACATTGGATTGGACACAGCGTGCACGCAGCATGGATAAAACGCTGTCTAACCTAACTTGACGTGTCTCGACAACGGCTGTGTTCTCCATCTAGATGCTTTTGGAAATGAGCAAGGCAGCAAGACGAGGCTGATGAACATCCTGATGCAGCTGAGGAAGTGTGTTGACCACCCCTACCTGTTCGACGGTGAGTCGGAGGTCTCAGGACGACGTGATGCTTGGGGCCGTCGCCTTGGTTACGGCCTTGCGAGTGACATCAACACTTGTTTACTCTGTGATGTCTCAGGGGTGGAGCCGGAGCCGTTTATAATGGGCGAGCATCTGATCGAAGCCAGCGGGAAACTGTGTCTCCTCGACAGCTTGCTGGCCTTCCTCCATAAAGGGTCAGTAGTCGCACTACTGCTGGTCACCACTAGGGGGGGGGTGTAGATACTAGCCACTCAGTAGTACTAGATTACTGTCATGGAAGGGGGTGTGTGTCTGGTGTTTAAAAATGAAAAATGTATGGCTTTACTTATTGCTACCCTGTTACTAGCTTCTAATAGCAATAATCTCAAATATACAGTATAATATACCAAACCATTACCTCAACCTAACACTTTGGGTCACGTTCAATTGCAAATGTATAGTTATTAAAACTTAAACATTGAGATAAAATACTTGGTGTTGTGAAACCTTTTAGTTAGAGCAGATATTCTTGGGCAGCAGTTTACGGCACCATCACTGGTATAAATGGAGTGTATTTCATGAGTAATATTGAGTATGAATCTCATTGGTTAGTCCTCTGCTCACATTGATCTGATTGGTTAATCCTCTGCTCACATTGTCTGAAGGGGCCATCGAGTTCTGCTGTTCTCCCAGATGACCAGGATGCTGGATATTCTGCAGGACTACATGGAATACAGAGGTAGGCTACTGGTACAACCACTGGTACAACCACTGGTACAGTCAGTAAACACTACTTGTAGTCAAATACAGAAGAAGAAGAAGAAGAAAGGAGGAGGAAGAAATGGTGAAACAGATTGAGTACAAGATGTCCCATTTACCGTATTTTAATAAACTCCAGAGAACTTAACTTTTATTTTGAGATGTTTTTGAAGTGTATTAGAGGGCCAGTATATTCTAGTGTTGGGGTGTTTGACTCCCAGCCAAGCCAAATGCTGTCTGCAGTCTACCTGTCGGCATCCTGAAGTAATATGACCCCTATAAGTCACTTTGGATAAAAGCGTCTGCTAAATGAGTACTAAGTAATATGACTGCATGACCCTCACCCTACCATCTGGTGGACCCCATGGCTGGCGGTGGTCTCTGCAGGGTACAGCTACGAGCGTCTGGACGGATCCGTGCGCGGCGAGGAGCGTAACCTGGCCATCAAGCACTTCAGCAGCAAAGACGTGTTCGTCTTCCTGCTCAGCACGAAAGCAGGTGAGCTCACCGCCGCAACCAGAAGATGGATAACGTAACACGTATTAGTCCTGGGAGGGAAACTCGGGTGTTACAGCAAGCAAGTACGTGATTAGCAATAATGACATTTAAAAAGGTGGTATTTAACAGAATTCTGATGGTAAATGGATTGCATTTATACAGCGCTTTTCAGACCTGTGGCTGCTCAAAACACTTTACAATTATCGCCTTTCGTTGACGAGCGTTGCTGCCCAGCGCCTGGTTGAATATATTTAAAACTTTTATGCGCTGTAAAAAAATACCAGAAAAATGCAAGGTGTATCAGAGTACAGAGTACTGAAGCACATCTCTCATTGTCTTGTCTCCGCAGGGGGCGTGGGGTTGAATCTGACAGCGGCTGACACTGTAGTGTTCATGGACAGTGACTTTAACCCCCAGAATGACTTGCAGGCTGCCGCTCGCTGCCACCGGATTGGCCAGACCAGGTGATGCAAAATAGACCAATGGATACCTCTTGTCTGCCTGTCTATCTCTCTACACACATTTTATATTCCTGTCTACATTATTGCTACATACAAAAATACCTTAATTATAGTGTGTTGTACGTATAAATATAATACAGGATAGTCTAGTGTGGACAGGATAGTCTTATGGTTAGGGTGTTTGACTCCCAGTCAAAGGTCCTGGGTTTGATCCCCAATGTCCACAGGCTAACCTGAAGGTATCTTTGAGTGAGTAAGTAAGTGTGTGTGTGTGTGTGTGTCAGGCCTGTGAAGGTGATCCGTCTCCTGGGTCGGGACTCGGTGGAGGAGATAGTGTACTCCCGTGCCGCGTCCAAGCTGGACCTCACCAACGCCGTCATCGAGGAAGGACGCTTCTCCCTACTGGACAAGGCCCAGACCGCCGCCGCTGGGCTACAGGTCGGTTCCTCTCTCTCTCTTTCCTGGGCCTCGACAACCCCTAGAGCCAAGCCTATAGGACCAGGGGAACATAATTACAAACATATTGATCCAATTATGAAATTACACATTTGTTTTGTCTGTGAATTCAGAACACAGGTGTGTGAATATATATAACATATACAAAAGTTATACAATTCAACATTCAAGTTCATTCAAGTTTTTCTGCTTATCCGTGTAGTTAAGTGAGATCCTAAAGTTCGGCGTGGACAAACTGTTGGCGTCTGAAGAGAGCTCCATACAGGACGTGAACCTGGGGAAAATCCTCGGTCATACACAGAATGGCCAGTGGGTGGCGGAGCAGGACCCTGATTCACCCAGCAGAGGAGAGGAGGAGGAAGAAGAAGAGGAGACTGATTCTGAAGCAGATGTCCAAAGTATGTTTTAGAGCTCCCAGTGACCACAGTCATATCTAAAGCTTCCTACCCACTAGGCGGCTTTTAAAGTCGGGGCAGACTTCGGCAGTACACACTACACTAGGCGACTGGGAACATGCGGGGGTACACACATAAAGACGCTACTATCCGATTATCTGCGCCTTCTCTGAAAACTCGCCAAATCCCGCGGGAACGCGGCAACTCACGTACTCATGCTAATGGTTTCTCAGAGATGCGGCAGACTGGTCCATACACTTGTCACAGCCCATCGTACTACCAGCATTCCTCTGAACCCGAGCCATGAATTACTCCAAGATACAAAGTCCTTTTTTTACCATTACTCTCTCTTTTCCCTGCCCCATCGGTTGTAGAACTTGTAGAAACTGTAGCAGTTGTTGTTGTTGTTGTAAACAGTGAACACACTCCCAGTTCATTCCCCTTTTCTTCCTCTTGACCTCAAACCCCATTGGTCGTTCTCGATCTCAAATCGGTGATTAATCACCGATCTCGGTCTCGGGCCTGACTCACACTACGCGAGTCAGGCCCGATAATATCAAACTGGTTAAAAAAAACCTCCCGAGTTTGTCGCCTAGTGCAGTGTTTTTCAACCTTTTTTGAGCCAAGGCACATTTTTTACATTAAAAAAATCCTGCGGCACACCACCAACCAAAAATGTTACAAATTGACACATTTACAATGACAATTTAGTCTCTCAATTTATTTATACTCAGTGTGAAACCTGGGCCTGTTTCGATGAACACAAAGCTGATATCCTGGCAGGAACTGAAGAAAGGCACACACAAAGCTCTTCCTCAACAGCTCTCAGTCTCTCTCTGTTTTTAGTTTTTATAGCAGTCATGCTTGAAAAGCTCAGCTCACATAGATATGTTGTGGAAAATGGGAGCAATGTCGAAATAGCTCTGTTTGCCAGAAAGGGGAACTCCTTGGCAGCAGTCAACCAAAAACTGTCCAAAGATTGATCAGCCAAGCTTAGCTTTAAACCACGGTCTTGTCTCAGTTCAGTTAGTTCCTCCT
>OMNO01073279.1:0-11279 GCA_900303215.1 Trachyrincus scabrus | reverse complement strand
TGCCTCTCAGCAGAAACTCTTTAAAACTCATAACTCGTAACTAACTGAAGGCTGCATCACAGCTGGATAACAACCGTGTTTTGTTTTTATGATTTTTTTTGCTAAACATTGCAGTACTGAAAATAAAAAAAAACGATAGTTCTGCGTATTTATGTAACAAAAGAACATGACAGGCAACATTTTATGCTGTCCTTAATGACCCGTCTCTGTATTCACTGTCTACCCCTTACCTTAATGACCTGTCTCTGTACCGTCTAACCCCTACCTGCTCCTTAATGACCCGTCTCTGTACCGTCTAACCCCTACCTGCTCCTTAATGACCCGTCTCTGTACTGTCTAACCCCTACCTGCTCCTTAATGACCCGTCTCTGTACTGTCTAACCCCTACCTGCTCCTTCCATGTATCTCGCAGTCACTGCAAGTCGCTTTGGATAAAAGCGTCTGCTGATGCTAAATGAAAGGGTCAAATATTTCGATTTTCTTTGCAGCATGACCCAAGATGGCAGCGTGTTGACCTTACTGAGGCTGAGTCCCGAGGACTCTGGGACGTACACCTGCCTGGCGGTCAGCCCTGCCGGCCGGGAGAGCCGGATCTACACCCTCTTTGTTCTGGGTCAGTTCTATTCAACTGCTAATGATATCACTTGGTATTGATGAATGGTAATGCTTTTCTACTGATTTGATCACGTTTTTCCACTTAGTGACTTTGTTTGATTGTCGCTCTATGAAGCCTAACGTTGGATAAAACGCTTCTGCCGAATGACTAAATGTCACGTCCTTCCTACAGTCCCTCCTACCATCTCTGGCGAGACGGCCGTCCCCCGAGAGGTGCAGGCGACCCAGGACAGCGCCGTGACGCTGGAGTGTCACGCCGTGGGCACCCCCCCACCCCAGATCAGCTGGCTGAAGAACGGACACCCCCTGTTCCTCTCCTCCCGCACTCGCCTCCTCTCGGGTGATTCTGTCCTCAGGTCCGTTTATTTTCACGTAACACGACAAAGAAGTGAGCACAGAGTTCACGTGGTTCACACAACGGTAGCTCGTTCGAACGCCATTGGTCAAGAGTTACGAAGTTAAATAGTGAATGAATAACGAGGTCAGTTTGTTCTCATTCGGGTCCTTCATTATGGATTGGTTCTCATGGTTGTTTTGGGGTTGTGGGGGAATTTGGCCGAGGAAGTCGTCATCCGAGGCGTTGTTTGATGTTTGGGTCGACGTTTCCTCTTCTGTTGTGCAGGATTTCTCCCGCCCAGCTGTCTGATGCGGGCGTGTATACGTGCGTGGCCCGCAGCCCTGCAGGGCTCGCCGAGCTCAGCTACGATGTCCAGGTCCAAGGTACAATCACACCCACCAGCTCCTCCTCATTAAAGTGTCAGCAGTTTATTGTGCTTACAAAACTGTACAAACGGTGCGAAAAGCACATGTGCTTCTAATATCACATTACATTACATTACAGTCATTTAGCAGATGCTTTTATCCAAAGCGACTTCCAATAAGTGCATTCAACATAGGGAGGCAATGTACATGCTGTCACGGTCAAACCTCCCGTTCCATACACAACTGATACTCAGCTAGATGCACCTCCTACATTAATGCTCCACCCTGTCTTCAATGTCAGAACTGCATGTGTATACATATCGTCAAGATCAAACCTTCACCAGAACGTTAACACACTACCGTCTATCTGTCCCACAGCGCCCCCCGGCGTGGACCGCGTGGAGCCCGTGGAGCCCGTCACCGTGGTCCAGGGCTCCCTGGTGACGCTGACGTGCGAGGCCCGCGGCGTGCCCCCCCCCACCCTGACCTGGATGAAGGACGGCCAGCCGCTGTCGCTCCACCGCAACCTGCTGCTGGACGGCCGGGAGACCCGGCTGCAGCTGCCTGACGTGACCCCCAGCGACGCGGGGCTCTACAGCTGCGTGGCAAGCAACCAGGCCGGCAGCAGCACCAAGAGCTTCAACCTCACCGTGCTCGGTACTCGTCCGGTCCCCTCGGCCGCTAGATGAGACACGATTAAATATGATAACACAGCAATGACAGTGACAATCAAACATGAGAATGGAAACGAGAATAGAAATACAAAGGGTAATAACTAGGCCCACAATACACCTGGACACACAATATATAAAGTCATAAAATAAACTACGGTAAAACAAAAACAAAATGTGTTTATTGACATGTATCCACATGGTCCTCAGAAGACGATGCATGCGTGTGCTTAGTGGATGGACTTTGAAGAACCTGTATTGCGTACCCTTTACTTCCCAGAGCCCCCGAAGATAACCAGCTCGGGGTCCCCGGATGAGCTGACCATAGCCGTGAACGGCCCCCTGGAGCTGGAGTGTACGGCCGTGGGGGTCCCAGCGCCCACCCTCAGCTGGCTGAAGGACGGACGTCCCATGGAGAGGACGGAGGTCATGCAGCAGGAAGGACGCTTCGTCAGAATAAGCAAAGTGCAGGTGAGTTAAATTAAAAATGAAAATGGTATTGCTAGCATGCTAGCGTGCTATCATGCCAGAGTGCTACCATACTATTATTCTAAAACAACTTTGAGAGCTTTTGCTCCAAGGGGGTTAAACAATTGTTTGCCAAACTAAAGGACACTCTTACATTCTGTAGCTTGACAGAAATATTTGTATTTTTTTTACCTTTACCTTTTTTTCCATGCTTTATGTTCCAAAATCTTTTTGCCCAGCAGGCGTATGACTTGCTCCGGGAAGACTCTTTGGATGATTGATGTTGTGCTATTTCAGGTGGAGGATGCGGGTCTGTACACCTGCTTGGCCAGCAGCCCAGCCGGGGAGGACGGGAGGAACCACTGGGTCCGGGTCCAAGGTGATATATTGTGTTTTTCTTGGCCAGGAGCTCAAGCTTAAAAAGAAAACCTTGATGTCCTACCTCACGTTTACCTCATGTCCTAATTAATCACTTTGTATCACTTCTTTCTTTCTGGCTGGAGTTTAAATTATCTTTACCCTAAAATAAATGCACATATGACTGTGACTGAGGATCCTTTAGTTAAATAGGGGTTTATTGCTTTTAATACGGATGTTTATTTTATACCAATGTTTATTTTCATTGTTGATACAGATGTTTTGTCACTCATATTGTATTATTATACTTTTGTGCTGATGCTGTTGTGTGTGCCGCTGTTACACCTCAGTGTCCCTCATCTATAACACACGGAGGCTCCTGAACGTCTTGTGTCCTTCCTCTAGTGCCGCCCACTCTGCTGGGCGCCGGCGAGGTGAGGACCGTGACGGTGGCCTCCAAGGGACATCTGACCTTGGAGTGCTTGGCTGACAGCGACCCCGCTCCTGAAATAGAGTGGTACAAAGATGAAGTCAAACTGCAGGTAAGGACGCTAGTCACGGAAAGACGCTAGTCACGAAAGGTCACGTGGGGAAAAGGTCAACAAAGAACCCCCCACACACACACACACACACTCAAAATATCAAAATGTTTTGTGTCCTCTCAGCTGGGCGGGGGCGTGCAGAGGCTGGCAGGGGGCCAGTACCTGGAGATAGACAACGTCCGACCCGAGGACGGCGGACATTACAGCTGCGTGGTCACCAACATGGCCGGCAGCACCAGCCTCTTCTTCACCGTGGAGATCGTCTGTCAGTTGAACAGTTTACATATTATTATATCATGATTCAGTTTATATTTATGTTATACGATTTTGGAGATTCTCTCGCTTTGTCTGGGAAAATGAAAAACAACAAAGAAATAGAATAAACTAAACATTTGTA
This sequence comes from Trachyrincus scabrus, assembly GCA_900303215.1. NCBI lineage: Eukaryota > Metazoa > Chordata > Actinopteri > Gadiformes > Macrouridae > Trachyrincus > Trachyrincus scabrus. Next base: position 7,527 of record OMNO01073279.1, on the reverse strand, counting down.
ACAGTTTATGTATTATTATATTATAACTAAGAATGGAAAGATTTACCCAAATATTGAGTTATAATTGATAATTGCGTATATAATATATTGTGTAGTCTCTTACACATTCAGACCCGTTTATGTATAATATGATGTATAGTTGTGTATATAAAGACACACCAGGTACTGACACGGTTTTCTCTGTACTCTTCCACTGCTCCAGTGCCACCGGTGATCAAGGAGAGCAGCTCGGTAGTGACCGCTCACGTGGGCCAGGAGGCCACGTTGCCGTGTGAAGCTGAAGGCGACGTTCCCCCCACTGTCATGTGGAGGAAGGACGGCTTCCCGCTGGTTCATGACAACAACAAGTATGTGTTTCTTCTTTTTTTCTGTGCGTTTGATTTCAATGTCAGACCTCTCAGTGTCAGTCAGTGTGTCAGATGTACTCAGTGTCAGTCAGTGTGTCAGATGTACTCAGTGTCAGTCAGTGTGTCAGATGTACTCAGTGTCAGTCCGTGTGTCAGATGTAGCCGTATGGTTTGATAGAAGTAACCACTCGTTACACCGTGTTTTATCATGTGCACGGCATGTTTGGATCTTCCGCTCTGTGGGAACATTGAGTTATATTGCAGCTGATGAGGATTTACACCCTCCCATCCTGCCCTGTCCTGTCTATTCAGCGTTATGTTTGTGATGTGTGTTTAAGGTACACCATGCTAGCTGAAGGTTCGCTACGTGTCCGGGGCGTTCAGCTGACCGACGCCGGACGCTACTACTGCACCGTGTCCAACCAGGCCGGCTCAGATCACCGCGGAATGGACCTCCGCGTGTTTGGTGACTACAACTCCCACAAATGAAGTGTTGTGGATATGACGTACTTCATCTTGTCGTGGGTGTACAATGTGCTGAGAGAGAGGAGAGTGTTCATATCAATTGCCTACTTTTGCGTAACTTTGAGCAAGACGCCTGCAAGACCTACCTGAGCTTTAATGACTCATGTACTCAGTCTGTACCGAGTCATGGTGGTCTCACTCTCATTTGTTGTAAAATCACTTTGGGTAAATGACTAAATGTTAAAGTAAACTACAATTCACCGCTCGGCAGCAGGAGAAAAACGACATTCAGCCAATTGAACCAATCCCAAACAATACAGACTCCCAAATAGATCCAAGACCGCCGCCTCCTGCCGTCTGTCTGACTCTTGTGTTTCTCTCTCCTGCTTAGTGGGCCCTGCGATCGGCCCAGGCCAGTTCAACGTGACCGTGACCACGGGCGTCAGAGCCGTGCTGAGCTGTGAGACCACGGGAATACCTGCACCTCAGGTCACCTGGAAGAGGAACGGCACCCCGCTAGACATCAACCAGCAGTCCGGGGCATACAGGTAAACTCCCTTCACTTCGATGGCTTGCAGTGGCAGAATCCCACCTTGTGCCTTAGGGTGCATATCAAATGAACACATGTTTCTGTGGTTGGCTCAAGGTTGCTCTCCTCTGGATCCCTGGTGGTGTCCTCTCCGTCCAATGAGGACGAGGGGTACTTTGAGTGCACGGCGGTCAACGTAGTAGGAGAGGAGCGTAGAGTCATCGAGGTCCTCCTGCGAGGTATGTCCGATACTACATGACGTCCCCGTGACTCTGATTGTGATACGATCGCAGAGGTATTGAGATCGGATTGTGTTGTCTTCGTGTTGTTCAGTGCCGCCATCTATTGAAGACGACGTCACCGTGGTCACTGCTGTAAAGATGGCCGCCGTCATGCTGCCCTGTCACGCACAGGGGCGGCCTTCGCCCACTGTCACCTGGACCAGAGGGGGGGCCAAGTTGAGCCCGAGAGGGGGGACGTATCGCATCCTGCCCACTGGTACGTATATCACATCCTGCCCACTGGTACGTATATCACATCCTGCCCACTGGGACGTATCGCATCCTGCCCACTGGTACGTATCACATCCTGCCCACTGGTACGTATCGCATCCTGCCCACTGGTACGTATCGCATCCTGCCCACTGGTACGTATATCACATCCTGCCCACTGGTACGTATCGCATCCTGCCCACTGGTACGTATATCGCATCCTGCCCACTGGTACGTATATCACATCCTGCCCACTGGTACGTATCGCATCCTGCCCACTGGTACGTATCGCATCCTGCCCACTGGTATGTATCGTATCCTGCCCACTGGTACGTATCGCATCCTGCCCACTGGTACGTATCGCATCCTGCCCACTGGTACGATGTATTTCCACATAACGATTTTTTAGCTAGGACATTATATAGCAGATTCCTCGTAAAACACCCAACAATAGCAATTTGACAAATACATTTATTCTTTGTCATATGCAATGAAGACATAATTTGTCTTTTTTTTCATGTATTTGTGATGTCACTAATGTTTCTAGGTGTGCTGGAGATCATAGCTGCGCTTCCAAGCCACGCTGGCAGGTACACCTGTTCCGCCCGCAACCCAGTCGGGGTAGCGCACAAGCATGTCACTCTCACCGTACAAGGTAAGGTCTCACTCTCTGGTGTTGGGTACCGGATGTCAGTGTAGGGCCAAGAATGTAGGACCTTTCCTTTGGGTTGTCCAATGGTAAAGGACCTGCAGTTAATAATGTGAATGTTTATTGGTCATGATCAGAGCCCCCCGAGATACGACCAATGGCGGAGGAGGTCCAGGTGGTTCTGCATCACGGGACCGTTCTTTCCTGTGAGGTTCAAGGCTTTCCCAGGCCTTCCATCACCTGGCAGAGAGAAGGAATACCCATCTCAGCAGGTAGTGACCACGGCCATGTTTACATGCCACCCTAACCATGCTTTAACCATACAGGCTGTACCCAAACGATTGAAACACACCATGAGCACTCCACCAGGGGAACTACCCAACGGACTTGAACACATTATGCAATACCTGAATACATGACTCTTTCAAACACAGGACACAGACTGGCTGTGCTCTCAAACGGAGCCTTGAAGTTTTCCAGAGTCACTCTGGGTGATGCCGGGACCTATCAGTGTCTGGCACAGAATGAGGCTGGCACAGCGGTAGGCCGGACCAAACTAGTCCTTCAAGGTAACAGTTTGTTATTATTCAACCTGACAGAAGTGGAGGGAAAATTCAAGTCAAATGTTAAATTCCTCTTAAGTGCACCTCCGCACGTTAATCGATCTATTCCTGTATATTACATTTGGTGGACGCTGTTATCCAGAGCATCTAATCCCACTCTAGACTCACTTTGTAAAGAAACACACCTTTTGATGAAATACGTTGATGTAGGTGATTGATTCTCTCTAAATACTGGATGCTGATGAATCCATGTCTGTTCACCACGTGTACCTCCAGTCCCGCCCGTGCTGAGCGTACCCCGGGTGGAGTACGTGGCGGTGCTCGGCCAGCCGGTCAGCCTGGAGTGTGTGGCCGACGGGCAGCCCCAGCCAGAGGTCACATGGTACAGAGACAGGAGGCCTCTCTTGGATGGCGCCCACTTACGCATCTTTGCCAACGGAACCCTGGCCATCGCCACGACCCAGCGCAGTGATGCCGGCGTGTACACGTGCACGGCCAGGAACCTAGCCGGCAGAGCCAGCCACGACATGAGGCTCGTGATCCAGGGTCAGTCTACTTCCTGTCTGTCCTTCGTTCGTTACGTCTTTCTTTCATTCTTTCTTTCTTTCCTTCCGTGATAATGTCAATAAACGAATCAAGCAATCCTCCTGCCTTTCAGTTCCTCCCATGATCCTCGCTGGCCAATCAGAGCTGTCGGTCATCCAGGGCTTCCAGGCCTTGCTGCCCTGTGCGGCCCAGGGCTCCCCAGAGCCCAGAGTATCATGGGAGAAAGATGGCGCCATGGTGCCCAACATCCCAGGCAAATTCACCATCCTGAGATCAGGGGAGCTGATCATTGAGAGGGCGGAGGTCAGACATCTGATATATTCTAATATATTACAGATAGCGATTGTCTCGCTCCTTGTGAATATTTTAAAAACATGGTTTAATTCCCCTTTTACAGCCAGGAGACGGAGGCGTGTTCACCTGTGTAGCCACCAACATGGCGGGTTCCGCCAGGCAAGATGTCCGTCTGTCCGTCAACATGAGGCCCGCCTTTAAGGAGTTGCCGGGTGACGTGACCCTTAACGTCGGTCAGAGTCTGGTGCTGTCCTGCCACGCGCAGGGAACACCCACTCCTGTTATCTACTGGACAGCAAACAACAGCCCCTACCCAGGTAGTAGACACAGCCCACCCCAATACACACACAACAGACCCTACCCAGGTAGTGAACTGAGATGACAGTAACCCTAACCCTAGAATATCAATCAATCAATCAATCAAACTTTATTTATAACATATAAAATAATTCACGATAATAAGAACTAATGGTTCTAGGGTTTCTGGGTTACCCATGTGCAAATGTGTAATTCTTTCCTTGCGATATTAATTAAATTAATATATTGACTAATTCCTGAGTGGACCTGAGAGAGGCCCCTACACACACTTTTAAAAGCAGCTTAAAAACCTTTCTTTTCACTACAGTCTGTGACTCTTCTCAGTGTGTGTGTGTGTGTGTGTGTGTTTTGGATATTGTGACATTTGTATATTCTGCACAAATTCTTTGTATAATTGCACAAACAACTGTTGATATGTTTTGATTCTGCACTCATATTTTGATTGTATTGTTACTTTAAAGCACATCGTTTGGCCCCTGTATGAAATGTGCTGTATAAATAAAGCTTGACTGATTGATGGATGCGTGGTCCGATGCTGCAGGTGTGACGGTGGACGAGTCCGGCAGGAGCTCCTTGCTGGTGGAGAACGTGACCGCCAGCCACGCGGGGACCTACGTGTGTCTGGCAGAAAACAGCGTGGGCGCCATCCGGGCGCTCTCATTCGTCCGCATCAGAGGTACACTTTTCTTTTGTGATTTTTAAGATGAAGTGAAGGCAAACTCGTCCCTAACCCTCCTAACCCTAACCCTAACCCGAACTAACATAACAGTCTTTACTGGAGAGAGGAAGGGAGCTGTCTCTAGGTGCACGGAGAATTTATTCAAAGGCCAAAACTAGAAGGTCATATAATTTATGACATTATTATTCAGAATTGTTTTTCCACGACAGTACGTCTTCCTTCAGCTGTGTTTTATGTGTGTAGTCCATTCCAACGCCGTCTGCTGGTCTCTGCAGAGCCCCCGGTGCTGAAGGGCGAGGCCCACATGTCACAGATGGCGGTCCAGGGCGACACGGCCATGCTGGACTGTCCGGTGCACGGCACCCCCAGCCCGGCCCTGCGCTGGCTCCGCGGCGGCAGGCCACTGCCCCTCCGCTCCCTCAGACATCAGACCTTCCACAACGGCTCCCTGGCCCTCTACAGAGTCACGGTGAGGCCCTCGTCACCAGCGCCTCATCCTGCTCTACTGCAGGGGGCCAGTTAGTTTGAGACCCCTGCTCTGCAGTAAGGACCTCCATCATTAGTGGAGGACCAGTTTATTCCTCTCTTCCACTCTTCGGGGTGATTTAAGAAAATAGAACATCGTTCCCATTTCCATCCACAGTGTGTGTGTGTGTGTGTGTGTGTGTGTTGGAACAGTGTGTGACTGCCCCTGCTAGCTGCCTCATCTCTCTCCCACCTGTATCAGAGTGGAGGTGGTGCAGCCCAGGGCGGGGTGGTGGTGATGGCTAACTGCATTAGCAGCAGAAGGGGGGCGAGATGTTCCAGCCTCCTGCCTCCTCCCTTTTTAAGTCGCTGATCTTGTGAAGTCTCTCAGGCGCTACCGCGGATCCCGCGGCTGAGACTTACACAGACGGATGACTCTTCTCCACTCTGGATGACAAACTCAAATTGTAACTGGAAAATTGACTTTTTCACACTACAGTTGCTGAGGCACATACAGAGAATTTTGCGTTTGCATTTATGAGATGTCAGCTATTTAGCACAACGATGCTGTAAAGGTATGTGTAGTCAGAAATATTACTCCTTTCTTCATTCAGTGCCTTTAGGAGACATTAACACTTGCGTGTGTGTGTGTTCTGCAGGCTGCAGATGCAGGGGAGTACCAGTGTGTGGCAGAGAGTGAAGCCGGGGTGGCCGAGAGAACCATTAGTCTTAAAGTTCAGAGTGAGTTCTGTTCTGTTGCAGATGTACATGCTTTTCCCCCTCCTTGACTAACACACACACATGCACACGTGTGTGTGTGTGTGTGTGTGTGTGTGTGTGTCGGTGTCAGGGGCTGGCATATGATGTCATTTGGACCCTGTGTATGTTTCCATGTGAATCTTGAAGCAATCTTCATGTTTCCCTTTTTTCCCCTGTTCTTTTTCATCTGCTTCAAACTACCCTGGCCTTGCATTGTTTCACTGTTACATATTGTGATTTTTTAATTGAAAAACAATTCACCGTCTCTCTGTCTGTCGTGACACAGTCAATGGAGGCTACTCCGGCTGGGAGGAGTGGGGGCCATGCAGCAGCAGCTGTGGCTTGGGCTTCCAGGAACGAATCAGGTCATGCAACAACCCAGAACCAGCCAATGGGGGCAGGTCATGTGACGGCCCCAGCATCGATTCCAGGAAATGCCAGGCCGGTCTCTGCCCAGGTGGGACCTTTGTTCATATTGTTCATTTTATTTCTTTTAGTTTTATTTATTTTAGTTAGTTGAAAAAAGGAATCATTGAATAAACAAACAAACAAACTGATCAATGCTAATGATGGCTGAATACTAGTAGTAATATGTTTTATCAAACAATGGAAGCACAGGGGTCAACAGATAAACATCATTATAAGTGATAAGTGTGTATGCACCGTACTGATCCTGGTCCTCCTTCCTGGTTCCAGGGGAGTCTCCCCGCAGGGCCAGGGGCAGCCTGAATGGCGTGGTGAACGAGAGGGAGTTTGGTGTCTCTTTCCTGGAGGCCAACATCACAGACAACCAGGAGCTGGGCACTAGCACCCTGCACGCCCACCTGGACAACATCCCCCCCAGTGTGGGTGAGTATAGAGGCAGTACTGGGCGGTAGGACAGGATAGCTGTGGAGTAACCCTAACCCTAAGGTGTAGCACCTCCCAGACCAAAGCTTCTGAGTTCGATCCTCAGTGTCCATAATCTACCTGGAGATAGTCTCACGAATTTTACTTCTGAATAATCAGTGTTGTTTAAAAAAAATTAAAAATAAACTTCTAGATTCCAAGATTAACCTGTAGGCAACCTTGAGCAAGATGCCTAACCCCTACCTGCTCCTTAATGACCTGTCTCTGTACTGTCTAACCCCTACCTGCTCCTTAATGACCTGTCTCTGTACTGTCTAACCCCTACCTGCTCCTTAATGACCTGTCTCTGTACTGTCTAACCCCTACCTGCTCCTTAATGACCTGTCTCTGTACTGTCTAACCCCTACCTGCTCCTTAATGACCCGTCTCTGTACTGTCTAACCCCTACTTGCTCCTTAATGACCTTTAACCCCTACCTGCTCCTGACTTGTATCTGAATTCACTGAAGTCGCTTCGGAGAAAAACGTCTGCTAAATGACTAATGAGTAAATAATTTAAATCAGGCTAATTCTT
>OMNO01073227.1:0-10530 GCA_900303215.1 Trachyrincus scabrus | reverse complement strand
CAGAGCCTGTACTTTTTTACTTTTACTTGAGTAAAAAGTTGAATCAGTACTTCTACTTTTATCAAAGTATTTTTTTACACAAGTATCTGTACTTCTACTTAAGTACAGAATGTGTGTACTTTTGCCACCTCTGATTATTATTATTATTATTGTTATTATTACAAGACACAGCGGATCGGTGACGTGAACAACTGCGGACTATGTATTGGGATCGAATGTTGCGTTCAAGTCCAACAAAGCTAAACAATCCAATGATAAATTGTGGCAGTGTTGTTTACAAGACAAGGCCACATTTCTTTGATGTCAAAGCTTGTATTTAAGACATTAAGACATTTACGTAATTCCCACTATAGGCTCATGACTTTCATTGCTATATGCTTCATGTTAACTTCTGACATAACTGGATTCCCAACGACGCTTGCAGATGCCAGTTAATTGGCATCTAGACACAAATCATAGATGCAAATGACAATTTCCATATTTACAGGCCTAACAACAACAACAAATAAACAAGAATGTTTCCCCAAACCGGTATTTCCCACCGGCCCGCGGTGACGTGAACGCAGCACGGCGACCCCCCACCGCGGCGAGTGAAATTGTGACGCAATCTGTCGCAACAAACTAACTTAATGTCCACAAAGAACACCAGTCAGCGGTTCTGTCCGAGGTGTCGCCTGGGTCTCACACCGAGATACGTGTTCTGGTCATCGGCCCATGTTTAACACATTGTGGATTGCTACCTTTAGCTTCACGTTAGCCACGACCCATATTCTCGGTCGATTTCGCGTCCGGCGACGTTTCTCTTCCCCCGCTTCTCTTCCCCGTTGTCGGGTGGATGAAGACCGGGCCGCTCCGCTTCTCAGGGTCACCGGCCTCCGGGCGTATGGACGTGTTTTAACGGCCTAGGGACCGATCGTACCTGCTAATGGCGAGTGCAGCCCCTCCACCTTCCGGCTCCGCTTCCCCCGAAGCCCCGAGCCCGAACCCGGGTCCGAGCACCAGCACCAGCGGGGCCAACGTTGGTGCTGACAGCGGGACCCAGGACAGCACGTTTGAGTGTAACATCTGCCTCGACACGTCCAAGGACGCAGTGATCAGCCTGTGTGGACATCTCTTCTGGTAGGCCTACTTTATTATTGGCTTTACTACATGCCTTCCACTGTCTGTGAACACAGTATAGTACAGTGTACAAGTACACACTTTAAGAACAGTACCCGTGCAGTACTTTCTATACATGTGTAGGTACTATGCCTAATGCAAAGTATACATTAATTCTGCCAGCTATCGATTGTCAGAATGTGACCTGATTTTACACATTCTGAAACCGACAGCAGACAAACAGTCTCGTCCAATTCTAACAACTAGTTTGGTTTTCAACGAAGAGGAATTCCTGAATTGTGACATTTTCATTTTCATTGTGACGTTTTTGTAATTTCATGTTTTGTTTTTCTCTTTCCCAATCCTTGTCACCTCTTCAATTAGTTGGCCATGCTTGCACCAGGTAAGTTGATTGGTTGTCGTCGTCGTTGTTGTTGTTGTTGTTATGAAGGGCTAAATGTACATGCCAAGTATAAACTAACAATATGGCCTCGTCGTATTCACTGTGTTTGTGTAGTGGTTGGAGACCAGGCCGAACAGACAAGTGTGTCCAGTGTGCAAAGCTGGCATCAGCCGAGACAAAGTAATCCCCTTATATGGGCGAGGAAGCACTGCTCAGCAGGACCCCAGGTAGGTCGAGTTCACCTTGTTGAAGGTTTTTCATGTCCTGCTCTTGTGTATTAGAAACACACGTACGAAACTACGTCACTGCAATTCTGCATTATGATGTGGGTTGGTGTTCCTACAGGCCTACCCTCACCAATATACTCTGTGTGTTGTAGGGAACGAACACCTCCGAGACCACAAGGACAGAGGCCAGAGCCAGAAAACCGTGGTGTAAGTGCCCTACAATGAAGTCTAAACCCTATCTTCACTCACTCGGTTGTCATAACGCTTTTAAAAATATATATATATATTTTACAGCAGGTGTATTTCAACTGTCTAATTGCTTTGCCCGGTATGTAGGTTAACTATTCTTTATGATGAAACTGGCCGCATGGGATCATGCACTTGCTGCCGTGCGGAGTGACGTTTAATGAATTAGCGAAAGAAATGTCTTTCCCATCGGGACCCATTAGGTCCTGTTGAGGTGCCTTCCCTCACAGTAACGGCAAATTGCGTTGGCTGTTGCATCACAACTTGCCTTGTTAGCCGGAGGAAGAGTGAACATGTTGATGGAAACAATGAAATGGTGGCTGAATGTTGCCGTTCTTTCTTCTGTAGGGTTTTCAAGGTTTTGGATTTGGAGATGGAGGATTCCAGATGTCCTTCGGGATTGGTGCCTTTCCGTTTGGTATTTTCGCCACAGCTTTTAACATTAATGATGGCAGACCACCACCAGGTACTTATAATACTCATACAACGTACTTTAAATAATCAAAAGTATGTTGCCTATGTAACGTTTCAACGTGTGTTTTAGATACCAAATTATGTTTATCCACAATAATGGAAAGTATGTTGCCTATGTAACGTTTCAAAGTGTGTTTTAGATACCAAATTATGTTTATCCACAATAATGGAAAGTATGTTGCCTATGTAACGTTTCAAAGTGTGTTTGGACACCACATGACTAATAAACATGTGACTCCCCCCAGCGGCCCCCGGTACACCACAGCATATGGATGAGCAGTTTCTGTCAAGACTCTTCCTGTTTGTGGCGCTGGTCATTATGTTGTGGCTGCTCATTGCCTAATGGACTGCAAATCCACAGCCTTGTGTTGGACAAACGGCAAGAACACGTTTCACTGGAAGAAAAAAGAACATACTATGCATTTCAACTTCTAAATTGGGTCACCGTATTGAATACTAGAGTGCAATATGTTGCTTGTTGTCTGAACACTGCCTGAAACTGTGGATTAATGCAGAAAACATAGCGTTGCACGTGTCCCTGGATTGTCGTTCTACACGTGTGACGTGCAGGGCATTGATTCACCACTTGGTTGTACAGGATTCAACAGCCACGTTCTTTTTTTGAGTTTCGAGTTGTCTGAACTTGCTTCATAGTCAAAATTGATTTTGACTTTTAAATTTCAGTTAACTGTAGAATCAATTTGTCCTTAATGAATATGAGATAATACAATCATACAGGATAGATTAGAAGAACAAGCCAATTCTGTAAATTAATTTTATTGTAAAAGTAACATTTTAATAATTTGCACCAAGGGTTCTCTGTGCACTCTTATACATTGATTGCAGATATTTCTTGAGTAAACGTCAAACCCTAATGTAGTTTTCAACATAGTCACACACTACCTTTATCTGAAGGTAATGAGTCTATGAATATCTAGTGTCTTTGTACATGTTTCAGGTTTTACTTGAAACACGACTATAACAATGGCTGATAACAAAAAATCTAAATAAAAACTTTGGCATTTCAGTTCTTGTATTTATTTTTTTGCATATAGGCCTACCACAGTTGAATTTCCATGTTTCCAGAGCAGCCAATCACGGGTGTTTTAAAATTCATCATTCATACTTTCTTTTGAATGTCAGCTATGGCTTTTGTCTGATCTGGTTGAAAAAATAATATGTGCTACATATTGTAGATGACAGAGAAAATGTATTTGGGCAGAAATGAAAAACATTAATTCTATTTATCAACATCACATCATTTTAAAACATGTTTTTATTATAAAGCAGATCCGTAATAAGGTATGTATTACTAAACTTTATATACCAAAATATCTTTACAGTAGTAATTGGGCCATTTTTAATCTTTTAAGAACATAACATGCAGGTATTTACATGTAGTTCAAATAATGTTCTGATAGCTCATCTTTTTGATGTGTTTACTCTATTTAAAGATTATACAAATAAAGGATATCAGCCATTCACATATGCCTCACATTTTAATATAGCAATCAGCCGATTTTGATTTCTATAAAAATAAAATAACCCTTTGTTAGCTGAATGTAAATGTTTTGTGTTATTGGTGTTGGGTTTTCCAAAGATTCCATTATTAAATAATAAGCATATAGGCCTACATCAGAGTTTATTAAAACCAAAAATGTAAGATGGATTAATGAACACTAAGAGTGCAAGGGTTTGTTTTAACAGTGTTCGGTGTAATGTCGCCTTAACAGTCACTGAAGTATAAAGATGAAGGAAATACGTATTTAATTAAAGTCTTTCACCGGGTTCAATGTCAGATGATGTGTTAGGTTTGCTGATTATCATCTTACTAAATCACCAACCAGCCTCAGACAAAATAAACACATTCTGTGAAATAACATAAGAACTATTGAACCAAAATGCACACATCACACACACACACACACACACACACACACCGGGTCTGCTCTTAAGTCATGTGTCGCCTCATTCTCTCCTGCAGGGCTCCGGCATGCTGAACTCCGCCTCGTAGAGGATCTGCTGGATTTTAATTTTAGTCTCACATCTTTTTTGCGGCGCAAGGCGCTTCAGGGTGGGCACGAAGCTGAGCAGAAACAGCTCGTCCTCGTCCTGTGTCCTGTTGCTAAACGACTTGTCCGCCTCGGCCCTCTTGGAAGGCGTCACGCCATCGGCGGATGAAAACGTGTCTCTCGCCGAATCCTTTCTCTTCTTCCCAGCGCTGGCGGGCGTCGCCCACTGGCTGGTCTGTGACTCGGTAGCGGATGTCTGGGTCGCAAACGCCGCCTGGGACTGTGATTCCGGCTGACTTGCGGGAGCCTTCGCGATGGCCCGAGGTCTCCTGGTGGGTCCAGGGGACAGAGGACCGTCGGCGTTCAGGGAGTCTATGTCAGGAGTGGAGTGCTCTTCACCGTTGTTGCTGTTGCTGTTGTTGTTGTTGTTGTTGTTGATGAAGTTCTCTGCTATGCCGTTCCTTGTGCCGGTAAAAGGTGCAAGAAAGTTGAGCCGCTGTCTGTATTTCCATCGACTGGGAACCAGTTCTCCTTGCAGCTTGCTTTTGAGCTCCGTTCGAACCTCCTTTAAATAACGGTCTCTCATGTTCTTCCATCTTCTTTTGCATTCTTCAGCTGGGAAGGTCAGACAAACGAAACAATATTATTACCATGGACAAACTTTCTGATATGTCTGTAGCAAATTGAATGGGAAAGACTTAGAGGTTTTTATACAAGAGGAAGATAATCATTCAGGTGCTGGGAATAAAATCACACAATCCTATCATTTGTAATACAACTTTGTCCTCATCCATGCATACTGCATATCAATTAGGCTACTGTGACGATGACTCACAAAACAAGTGTTAAATGTTTATCCACATGTAGTATCAATCCTGCGGGACGCTCCCATAACATACAATAACACCCCAGCAGCGCGCTACGTGTGAGGCCTGCAGTTTAACACACAAAAGTATCCGAAACTAACATCGCCGAGTTTACGTCAACAAACTAAAACTGTTGTTGTTATTATTATTCTGATCACAGTTGTTATATAAGTTGTTAAACGGATGGCTTTAGAGAACAAAGTCGAACCAGAACGGTGCGCGTGCCGCTGTGCACGCGGACCGCGGCGCGGTAGAACCGGAACCTCCGTTCCGGTCGGAGCGCGGCCTGCAGCACGAGCCGCCGCCTGGCTACCGCTAGCACGGCAGGCGCGTGTCCCTCGACCGCTGCTGCTGCTGCTCGCATACAACGACCCGCGCGACACGAACATCTGAGCCTTTCAGTTGAATCAAAGCGTCAACTTGAGCGCACGTGCGCCATATTGTACGATATTATCTCGTGCACTGTAGAATTTTGGCTAGGCACAAAAAAACAACTAATAGTAAGTTAAAAGACTCTTAAACACTCACACGGGATACCCATTAGGGTGCTGATGCTTCTCCAGGCGGTTACTCGGGTTTCCGTGCAACGGTAATTCGGTAAAGTTACGTTGTAGAGCTCGGGGAAATTAAATACAGACAATATCAACTTATCGTCCATTTTGCCGTCCTGCCGTCCGCCGTGTTGTGGTGCTGCTGCGCGGTCGCGGAAGCGGTAATCTTCTCCCGCCTTTTCCGCCCAGTTTCTGTCCATCCGCACGTTATCGCGAGCGCAAGCTGCCGCTCGCGGCAGTTCGCCTTCGAGTCGGCGGGGGGCGCAACACGTGATTCATTAACACAACTATTTACATTCACTGGGCCTGCGAATGTTATTATTACACTGTGCAGTTGGACATGGACGACTCCACACCATGTTCATTATTTGTATGCTTTCTATGTTACATAAAATAAAGCTGAAAGATGTTCGTTCTGCTCCCAGGAGCATGATATGATGCGTTGTTTGTGTCAACTTTACCTGCTGTTATTGTTTGCCTGTGTACAACATTTCGTTTTCCCAATCCAACAGATTTTATGACTTTGTAACACTCCAGAGGAATAGATAGAAGTATGAGTCTGGAGGCTCGTATTATCTCCCACTCTGTCCTAAATATGAGAAGGATTTATTTGCTCTTCATTGTACATTTGCACCTCTTTCATTGTCACGTTTTCTCACAACAAGCAAAGACTAAAAGATGGCATTTCTTTAGTGCAATATATGACCATACATGTGAAATAAAGCAGCTTCACATAGGCCCACACAAAAAGATTAAATAGTTTTGAAAGTAGGCCTCCATATTTTAACGTCCAACAGTTTGGATTGCCCATGATGTGGTTTTCAAGGATTTACTGTGTCCCAACTAATGCACTGACAACAACAAAACAAGCCTTTATCATATTAATCCCCCTGTAATGAATTCTGGGCCATTTGACCCAGCGTGGATGTGCTACAATTCGCTCTATTGAGAATCACAATAAACTCCAGATAGCGATCTCAAACGCTCAGCAAACTATACATCAACGATCTGCTCGCTATTAAATCCAACTGAAAAGGATGGGCTTGCCGTGTTTATTGTTATCTGTTTTCAAAAGCCCTTATAAGAGGAGCTTAAGACAGATTGTGAAAATCCATTAATACTCCAAAAAAAGAAGAAAGGTGTATGGTCTTGTATGAAACCACAGGATTGGCAGCGTGGTGAATGTAGCCTGTATTAGCTCCATCCCAGCGGTGCACGCTGTCCAACAGACTGCATGGCACAGATAAGACAAGTGGCAGTGATATCTCAGAGACTCATTTTTGTTCAATACTTTCTCGGTTCGTCGATCATTTCACTTGAATGACAAAGCGCATGACAGATAACTGTGTTGTACAACACACCGCGAGGTTCCTCTAGACAAAACAAAACAAGGTCGATGTATTTTCTCAAGCACTATGATCATAGTTGACTGGATTTGATGAATCTTGTTCTGATTTACACATGATAAAGCCAGCTAGGGAAGTGCCATTAGGAAATACATTGAAACACTAATCCTCTAATTCAGAAGATACAATTATTTGGCCTCGCCAAGCATTCATCTTCAAACCCTGCAGCTTTCTAATACCAGCCAATCGCCTTTTCTCTAAACCCACCACAACAATGAGGATCTGAGAAGCTCTCCACTTCTCATTTTATGCAGTGAAATCTGATTTCTTTCAGAGAAAGGAACGAAGCCAGATTACTTGAATCTGCCATCCTCTCTAACCTCTTCACAAAACTGCCCAGATTACCCAGGAATTAGGTTTCAACCATTCTATTGGTCCGGCCCATGGGGGGGATTACGGTTACCTCCAGCCCACCTCCCCCCAAATTCACTATAAGGGACAGACACACTCTTGACCAGAGTGGAGACAGACCGGAGAAGCTGAGCTTTGATGCAGCGTTGCGTTCAAAATCACACTTTGATACATCACATTAGGATATTTTCCTGTATTTTCTTGTTTTCTCGTTTGGGAGATGAAAGGATTATTGAGCATGGAACGTCAGAAGTTTCCATTCACGATTGAAAGCATACTCAACAAGTTTCCTAATAATAGCAGCGAGGATGTGGATCAGTGTGGGTCTGCTGCCGTTGGACTGAGGGTGAAGGCAGAAGAAAGACAGACCCATCACACCTGCTGCCTGTGCTGCTGCTGCTGCTTCCACTGTGGGGAGATTTTCCACTCGGACTTCATTCATGAGAGTGAGTCAAGAAACTTGTGTGTTGGTTTTGTAAATCAATGTTTTCCAATGGCTACTACTGCTATTTATCATAAAGTGACTTGAATTTTACATGTGTCATTATGGAGCAGGTAAGGGCTAAGCACCTTGCTCAAGGATGCCTCGGTAGACAGTAGACATCGGGGATTGAACCCTGTACCCTTTGACTGTCATTAAGGAGCTTGTAGGGGCTTTAGGATCAAGGAACCGACAGGATCAAGGATCAGGTCTGCTGACATGGGGTTCGTCTGGGAGTCACCCTAACTATCCTGCCCACCGCATTATGTCTCTATATCATTTAGTGAATAAATAATAGTGAATTGCAAAGTCAATGGCTTGATGCTGTTAGAAATGTTGTGTAAAGCGGTGCCTATCGGCTGATGAGCACCCCTTGAAACCCCTCTTTTGTTGCCAACAGCGTGTCAGTATGGCTGGTCTGCGGGGACGTTGCCAGACTCCTGCAGAGCGGGAGACTCTCACAGAGAGGAGCTATCGCTAACTCACGGCCAGAGACGTACCAGGCGCCACCGCACCATCTTCACAGAGGATCAGCTGGAGGCTCTGGAGCAGCTGTTCATACAGAACCAGTACCCGGACGTCCACACCAGGGAGAGGCTGGCCCAGCGTGCGCACCTACGGGAGGAAAGAGTGGAGGTGAGCCTGTTGCTGTGTTGAATCTGTTGCATCCACGTTTGTTTTTTAATTTGTGGGGATAAGAAATGCTTCGATGGCTGAGGTTTGGGAAATGTGTGAGTGACATTCTAATCTTACTCCAAAAATGATTGGTGGGATTTGGATTGTTGTGATCCAATTCCATCATTAAATACTAATTAATCAATTTTAAAAAGGGAATTTATGCCACAACAGGATCTCAACATAACATTGTCTCTTTTTCCCCTCAATAGGTATGGTTTAAAAACCGAAGGGCAAAATGGAGGCGCCAGAAAAGACAGACATTTCATGTGGGACAAACAGAAAACTGAAATGTCTGTAAATAATTGGATGGTTGGTGTGTGTGTGTGTGTGTGTGTGTGTGTGTGTGTGTGTGTGTGTGTGTGTGTGTGTGTGTGTGTGTGCGCGCGTTCAAATATTTATTTCTTCAACATGTAATCAGTTAATTTGACTCCTCCATTCAGCCTTATATATTGCAGTCATCGATTGGCCGTTCCTTATTCCCCAAACTGTGAGTGTTCACTGCCATCTGGCGGTCAAAGCGGTGTATCGTCCCGGTTTGCGCAATAACGCAACAGGTGTAGGTAATTACTGGGTAAAA
This sequence comes from Trachyrincus scabrus, assembly GCA_900303215.1. NCBI lineage: Eukaryota > Metazoa > Chordata > Actinopteri > Gadiformes > Macrouridae > Trachyrincus > Trachyrincus scabrus. The sequence continues at coordinate 1,160 of OMNO01073227.1, read as the reverse complement.
AAAACAAAAAAACAGCCGCCAGCCTACATACAGACTGCGTGTGCCCCCCGCACTTCAAACAACCTATTTGACACATTATTGATGTTGCAGAAGTATGGCTTTGCACATGGCTTTGCACATGGCTTCCAGACAGAAGAGCGCCAATGTGATCCCATCCGGACGAGAGCTCACCAGAACGCCTCCGATGCGCCAGGTGAAGAAGAAGCTGAGTTTCGCTGATGAAGCCGGACTGACACACAGCGGACATGGGAAGCATCGCGACGTCGAAGTAAGACAGTCATGTCCGTTAACTTTGTGAGATTGAATGCTAACATGATATATATGGCTTTGATGCGCATTGCTTCTACTACGCTTGTGCGTCACACACAAAAAAAAGACACGCATATTCCATTGATTGCAGACCGACACCAAAGTTCACGATCGTTCGCCGAATGACCAAAACGCACCGTTTGACTTCAACACGTCTGAGCGGCCTCCCGGTGAGCACCGGAAACACCTGGAATGAATTCTGTGTTTTGTTTGTTTTCTATTACTTGGACCTAGATACAGGGAACCTTTATTCAGATGGACCTAGATATAGGGAACCTTTATTCAGATAAATAGATTCATTGCTTGGAAATGTAGGCCTAGGCCTAGAAGCTCTAATTCTGTCAATGCATTAGCACACAGCTGATCAGATTGTAACAGAAGTCGTCTTGTTGTCCTGTAGACTATGGGATATGCCTGCAGGTCCTTCACCACATGCCTACATGTTTGTTTTGACAGGGGTCCCGGAGCCGCAGGGATCTGGTGTTCGAAGGTCACGTATCTGTTCAACCAGTGAGTGATTTCTGTCACAAAACTGTGTGTGTGTGTGTGTGTGTGTGTGTGTGTGTGTGTGTGTGTGTGTGTGTGTGACACACACACACCTTTTAACAATATTGTGACAGAGAAAGGGTGTTACGTTTCAGTCCAAAAAATGGTGAAGAAGATGTTTATTTTATTATGAGGAAAATGGTGAAACTGTTGTTTTTAGTCTGCCCAGCAACAGTGTCGTCCGGGGACCCCAGCGCCCTGCTGCGAGGCATGGAGGGCTACCAGCTCACCCAGACCGACCAGGACTTCATCGAGAGGATGACTAAAGAGAAACTCCGGAAACAACTGGAGGTGAACTATTTATT
>OMNO01073144.1:0-10729 GCA_900303215.1 Trachyrincus scabrus | reverse complement strand
AGTCCTCCCTGCCAGGAACCCCTTGTTGTCCAGACCACTGGCACGCTAGTCTCTAAAGACAGACACGACGTCCGTACTTTAGGTGGCAACATTTTGAGTAACCGGATCTAGGAATGCAGAACTGGATCCAAGGTATTTTGACCAATTACAACACGGGTGTTAAGCTATGCAATGCAATCGCCTGCCTAGTTTATGTTTCATAGTTTCATGAACACCGTGTCGTGATTGGTTGAGAGACCTTGGAGCCGGTTCTGAATTGGGTTCCTGTACAGCCGTGCAGACTGGAGCACAAGACTAAAACAAGACTTGAGACTACTGTTGAACTAACTCTGATTTCGTATTCCACTGAGTAGAAGAAAACAAATATTATTGTTGCTGAACAATATTTTGAACCTTTATTTATAAAATAAAAATATGCTATGTGTACCTAGCTAAATCAAGCGTAAATTTTATTGCAATTTAAATATTTTCTATGTCTTTAAAGAAGCAACTGTTGGAGAATCAGTGGTGTGGTAAAACACATTTCTAATAGCTCTGTAGCGATCAAGTTGAAGCCAAATGAAAAGTTTTGTAAAGCCATATGTACACCAAACAAGGCTTGTGTTCCATACCTCTCTCAGCACTGAACTGTGAACTAATGGACGCCATGTTGTCTACGTCGTAACATCTTACTAGTAGTGGCATTTCTTCTCACGCTTTATTACTAGTAGTCCAATAAATCTGTTGGCACCTGAGCGTCAGCTAATATTAAAACACATTCACTCAAGATCAATGTCTGAAGGGTCGTTTTTCTAAAGGTTTTGGGTTGAACTGCCATGTAAATGGAGCTGCTAAACATACACCGGCCGAATATTTGCGGTTGAAGGTAAAGACGTTACTTATTTAAGTAAATGTGAGTAATGAGACCAATAGGAACATACATACTGCAGCTTTAAATCAGCACTTAACTTAAATGTTAGGCATGGTCTCTTTTTTTTGCCAATGTTATTTTTATTGGATTTTTCATAGGCCATTATTATAATACATACAAAGTAAGGATGTAACTGTTCACTGATACATCGGTCCCCGAATGTTTACGATGCGAGTGCATTCAAACGTTAAATGTTTTTGTAATTAATGAGTGTCTTTTTCTAGTTCTAGTAAACATGAAAAAGAGGGAAGTAGGCAGAGTCATGTCCTACACAAGTTCAGTAAAATATGTTTACGGACAAACGGACAACCCAGCATTTCAAACGTAACACTGTTGTAAATGTTGTTATCCAATCACATTTCATCTCGTCAGGGACTCCTTGAGCTGTTCGTACATCCGCTGGTCCTACAGAGAGAGAAAAGAGGACATTTGTAGTAGAAAATAAGCAGCCAACATCATTGTAGGCTCAGGTGTAGAGGCAGCGCAGTGCGCCTCACGTTTTACACCCTGCAAAAGGTTTCCGTGATCGAGGCCTCGGTGGATATTACTATTGCTTTAATTGTCACATGGCCGTGTTTGTTTTACACAACCGTGCCGTGGGAAAGTCAGGGATCAACATAATTACATACAGTGTTGCTGCTGCCACTATCCAAACTGTTGATTGTTTCACTAGCAGATGAGTCTGGTTATATTAGTGAGAAAAAGCTCTTAAAACATTTACTATTGGAGCCCCCGCAGTGTATTTGGAGGAATTAAAACACGTCCAATGTTGATCATGTCTACTAAGCTCAGACAAGTAAAACTGGTTTCCATGGTCACTGAAGTCATTGAAGTTTTCCTGGAGGGGGAGTGACAGACACTGTGTCAGACTGCAGGCAGAAGCCATGCCCTGGGGTGTATGATTACTTCCTGTATTACCACGCCCTGAGAGAGGGGGGCAGCCCGAGGACAACGGAGACAAATCAAACATTAGCATACCGCCATGCTGTGGACATGTGAGCTAGCGTAGCCTCTTCCTACAGGGTCCTGTACAGGACAATATGCACCGGCACAGTGCAGTGACACAGACCAACGTTCAACTCCATGAATGAGTAGAATATACGAATGGCTTTTCAGAGTTATCGGTATCGTTAATTCCCTGACAGACATATGAATGAGCAATTCTCAATGATAATGAATGGATGATTCTCAACAATAATAATAATTAAGTCATTTAGCGGACGCCTCTGTCTAAAGCGACTTGCATTCATTTTGCCGCAGCATGTCATTTAGCAGCAAGGGTGGAGTTAGGCAAACACCTCTGGGGCTGGGAACCAAACAGCCTAGTTAGCCAGTCGGAACTAGATTAAGAGCCCGGTCAAGGTGAGTCAGCTACAAGAGTCGTGCTAACCCCGTGCACTTGCAAACACCAAAAGCCATACTTGGGAATTATGGTGGCAATTAAACTTTTATTTTACAGCAACATAAACAAGACCTGTTCAAAGATCAATGTGCACGTGCCAATACTTATGGTGGGAATAAAAAATGTTTTACACCACCATTACTTCACCTTTGGTTTGCTTGTTATAGTCTATGTCTGCCAAATTGGCAACTATCGCCCTCCTACCCGTCCCTGGAAGCAAGGATCGTCTTCTGTGTTTCTCAGGGTTTCTTCCCTCTGGGTTTGGGGTTGTTTTCCCTGCCCCCCTAAGAGGGCTTAGGGTTAGGGGGTGTCTTGGGCCTGTGAGGCCCTTTGATCAAGGTAAACAAATGAAGCTAAGCAAATGAAGCTAAACAAATGACATTTACTTGAGCATTAACAGGAATGTCTTCCCAAGAGGTTTTCCATTGGTAAAAACAAGAAGACATTTTGGATGAAGGGTCTGTGGAACACACCTTTTTAGAGACGGAGGGCCGGACTTTCTTGAAGGCGTCTTCAAAGTTCTGTCTGCTGACCCAGATGTCGGCCACGGGTCCGCTGGAGAATGTGTGACCTGAGTGATGCATTGTGGGTAATATTAGATCTCAAAGCTGCGACCAGGAATGGACTAGTTAGTACTTTATTTCAGTAAAATGTTAAAGTAATAATGTTAAGGCGTTTGTACATTGGTTTAGTCATTGTTTTATGGGGACGTTATACTTTTACTTCATTCGCTACATGTTTAACTTCCCAACGTTTATCTTAATATGAATGTTAGTTTTTACTAAAAAAGCTTGTTCATGAACTCATAAAAGGATGTCAATGTTACAGTGCAGAGGAGGAAACTAAAACTGGATCATCAACATTTCTACCTGAACTATTAAGGCCAGGAAAGTGTCTGCGTTTACGGTTTCTTAGACAGGAAGTGGAATTACCAGACAGTGTTGACAAGGGGCGGGACATCAGATGGGCCCGGAACGCGTTGATGGACGCCTCACGCACCAACGCTGACAGGTCAGCCCCGCTGGGACAACACACACACACACACATTAACACACAACACGTTAACACACACATTAACAAACATTAACACACACATTAACATGTTAACACACACAACATATTAACACACACACACAACATATTAACACACACCACGTTAACACACACAACATATTAACACACACACACACACACACAACATATTAACACACACCACGTTAACACTCAACACACACAAAACACGTGAACACAACACATTAACAAACACACGCACAACATATTAACACACACACACACAACAAGTTAACACAACATATTAACACACAACATACTAACACACACCATGTTAACACACAACACACACAAAACTGTGCTGCAAACACAGAAGAACAAAATCACTATTTATCGACTCGCGGGACAACAGAGAGACTCACGTGAAGCAGTCACATCGGTCGTCACGGGCGATCTCTTCTAGGTTCACGTCCTTCTCCATGGTGGGGCGGGTTCCTCCCTACGATGAGGGGGAACGTTAGGAAGGGTGCCATTAGCCACTCCGATATTCCCGTCTGGGATCCCAAACTTCCCGTCTGGGACCAACAGAGTATTATCTTAGTTTAGTAGAACCTAACCGAGAAGGTCGAGCTTCAGACACTTTTAGAAGAGGACTGAAACATCTGGTTCGAGGTGGAACCAAGGATGGGGCCGGACCAAACCTGAGGGGCCTTGTGTTCAACTCACACAAGGCTGATCTTATTATTTGACATGAATGGTTGGTACCCCGTTAAGAAGAGAAGTGGTTACCTTGGTGATGGTGAGCAGGATGGCGTGGCGGTCCGATGGCGGAGGTAAGCTCACGTACAAGGTTTTGTCTAAGCGGCCGGGTCGCAGCATGGCAGGATCTATGATGTCTAGGAGGGAAAACAACAGACATGATAATAACAATATTATTATGATTAAATGCAACAGTCCATGGGCCTCATTCGCCTAGCGGCCATCTTGGTTCTAAATGCTTGCTGCCATCTTGGTACTTCTTGACCAAACATTTTAGAATAGCCAAATAACCAGTCTTCCTATAGTAAGTAGCCAAGTAATCCAACCCCTGGAAACCCTCCTATAGGTCCATAGTTCTTCTTTAGTCTTTTCTTTTAAAAACATAACGTCATCAAACGTTCCGGTTAAATAATTATCCAGGAAATGACTTCACTGACAGGTAATGACGGGGCACATTTCCAGGGCGTCTGACTGTGTGTATTTCCGCCTACCTGGCCTGTTGGTGGCGGCCATGATGAAGACTTGTTTGCGTGTCTCCAGTCCGTCCAGCTCCGTTAGCAGCTGGTTGACCACCCGCATGGTGGCACCTGACTAGACACACATTAGCCCTGTGAGCGACACAATCTATATGACACCTTAGGTTAGCATGTGCTACATGGTTAGCATGTGCTACATGCTAATTGGATATATATGCTATACTGGGTATAAATGTCTTATTTTAAAATATTTGATTGATTTCTTATATGAAAGTATATAAGAAATCAATAGTCCAAAGCTACAGTTTTATGAGACAAACATTTTTCGACATACAACTTCAAACATAATACTTTGTATGTCAGTGTGGGACAATTTATTGAGACTTTGTTGAGTGGACTAACCTCATGGCCGGACCGGCGAGGGCACAGCGCGTCGATCTCATCAAAGAAGATGACGCAGGGCGCCGAGTTGCTCCCGCGCTGGAAGACCTGGCGAACGGCGCGCTCGCTCTCGCCCACGTACTGGTGACCAAGGACGGTAGGAGTGAAACTAGAGCTTTTTAACCTAATTTATACTTGAGAATATGAAATTCTATTTGCCAACACTGTTTCAATTTTCAAAACTATACCAATACTTTATTTATGAATAGCTTGAAAAGGGAAAGATATTAAGAAGTACATCGTACGTCGTCTTAAGTTTAACCCACTGCTGTTGAATAGCTTCTTAATGTTCAGACATTTTGTATGAAACACATCGAAATTTGAGCATAAAATAACCAAGGATGAACTATTTGTATAGCACCTTTGAAAAGAAAGTGCTTAAAAAAGGCACGATAAAAACAATTACTTAAAATACTCTGGATCAAAAGCAATGGATCAATAGAGGCAGCGGTACATAAACTCTGTACGTCATACGTACGTGTACACGTCAAACGTACGGCCAGGTCTCCAGTCAGGGCCCTACGGTGTCACACTACTGTCTGACCAAGAGCTTGTCTTTCCAACGGCTCAATGCAGTCACACTATACCATCAGCCCGGGCGATCAGGAGATCAGGAGGGTCATGTGACACCAAGACACGAGACACCACCCCCCCCCCCTCACCCGCACAAGGTACACATGCTACCTGCTGCCACAAGGTTCCTCTTTAGGCGTGTAGCAGATGCTTTATCCAGAGCCAGTTACAAGTTGAGAACAATCAAAACACACAATGAAACACCGGTAGTAGAGTAGTAGTAGGACTCAGGACGCAAGGGTAGTAGACCATACATTGATATTTTGTTATATTGGTAGTAGTGCACATTAGCTACATCAGAGGTAGTGCATTTCAACCAAGCATTCTAAATTCAACACTAGCGGCTAAGCTAAACGTTAGCACAGCAGGGGTTAATGGTACACGAGAGCCGCGAAGTGGTGGTTAATAATGGACAAGCTAGCGGGTCCCGTGGCCTGTCTGCTAGTCTTACTGGGTTTACTTATGAGAGGAAGCTGCTGTTCACACACACACACAGACACAGACACAGACACACACACACACACACAGACACACACACACACAGCTTTTTACAATTCATTTTTACAATGCCAATTTGTGTGCTTTCCATAAAGGTGAGATGATAAGCCAGTAAACTACTTTGAATTTCGACCATACAACAACATTACATTTTTTTGCAGACTTAAGGGCTGTACACGCTCGGGCGACTGCAAGCACGTAAGCAACACAACCAGGTGTCTGCAACATCACCGCGACCTAGCGACATGGTTTCAGAGTCCTGTCGCGTAAATCAACCCAACGTCCACCTAGATGTAGCGGATCACTGAACTGACGAGTGGGGCTGCATGCATGACCTCTCAGTTGCAGGCTACAGCTAACCTAGCTAACCAAGCTAACGTAGCTTAGCTTTGATTCCAATAAACGTTGAAGTCTTGTAATTGCTCTACTTTTGAAACTCCACTGGGTAATCGGATCGGGGCTGGATGCAAATTATTCGGGGCTCAAGCCGCCGGAAACCCGGGTCTATCGGCGCCGATGGTATAAAAGTCTAATGATGTACAGTACGTCCACATCGGCGTACCGCCAGGCAGATACCGTGGGGCTGATTTGCATGGCTGTGTATGTTTCCTCTGCCTTGTGGTGGCTAAATGCGGACGCTTCAGGGAAAATATGATAGTCAAATGAGCGGTGAGGTCGCGGCCAACAGGACGGCTCTGTGACAACAAGGGAAGAGCTGGCGTCCAGAGCAGGAAGCCCCGTGGCTAGAGATGTTTTCCATAAGGACGGCACAGACCAAGGTCCTATCCCACAGTCACGCTGCTGTATCCTTACGTCGTATGTTCTTTTATGGGCTATAAACGTCTGTCTTTATCGTTGTGTACTGCAGGGATTCCCAACCAGGTGTACCCTACACCCCACGTGTGCATGAGCAGCTTTCAGAGGGGGAAAGATTTAGATTTGACTTTGTTACACCTACAAAACTATAATTATTGTTGACCGTTGCTGATCAATAAAATTTAAGACACAGAAATAGAAGTACAGTTCAGCTGATTAATAATGATAAATGATAATAGTATAATAAAAATGAAGATTTAACTACAACACTGCTGAGCATGGGTTGGAGGAACACGGATGGATTGGCCCAAAATAAGAGAGCGAGAGATTCAAAACACGAGGCTCCTGACGAGCGGTGATGGTGTCGTAATGTGAGAGACGGGGTGAGGACTCACCATGTTGAGCAGCTCTGGGCCTTTGACGGAGATGAAGTTCAGTCCTGATTCATTGGCCACCGCCTGCCATGACACACACACACACACACACACACACACACACACACACACACACACACACAGTGCGACTCAGCAGCACCAACACACAACACCAGATACCATACCAGCACCACAATGCAGCTCTAAGTTCTGGTCCACTTCACCGGCCAATTGAATCAGCAATCTAATCAATAAAACTTTATTTATATAGCGCATTCTGGGTAAACACCAGCACACACAAAGTGCTTAACAACGAAACAACACAACAGGAACAACATAACCAGTGATAGAAATGTGAGTTCGAGGTGGTTTTAAACTAAAATATGACACAAGACTCAAGTTCAATTCTGGGTCATTCTGGGTCAAAAAATATATATATATATATGTTTATATATACACTTCAAATACTCATATTCATATATGCATGAATATTCATATATAAATATTCATAGTGAGAACTATGGCGATAAAAGCAGGGTAAATGTGTTGTATAAATGAACACGAGAGACGTTTCTATTTCTTGATGACGTAAAGGTGCATGATATACATTTAACCAGATGGAGGACAGAGGACACACAGACACACTATGGCGTGACTATACAGGTGGATTTGCATGAGGATTAGGATCGCAGGATATATCAAATGGTTACCAGTTGGGAATTCAATGAGACTCATGTTACGTCAACATAGTTCTCCTTCAATAAAAGTTATTCTGTTTTTGGTGGGGCTGGTGCTATACCCTCATTTTAATTCATACTAATTGATAATGAACCATTCTGATGTCATCTATTTTAATCTAAACCCAACAACGAGGCTAGCTAATAAAGTTGAGACGAATCAAAAGTAGATTAAATGGCTAATATTACCCTTTAGGCAATATCCAAATAACTAACGAACATAATTTGATCTGTTTTGTATGTAGGTCGGCACGTGTGGTATTATTGTAATAGCATTTAAAGCTGTGTTGTTTTGATGTGAAGATGTGTTTTCTATATAAAACACGTGTCTCATGTTTGAGACGTGTGTGATTAGGGACTGACCTTAGCCAGCAGGGTTTTACCACAGCCGGGGGGCCCGGCCAGAAGGACCCCCGCTGGGGCACTCAGGCCAAGGGCCTTGAACTGTTCTGGAGAACGCACCGGAGCCTTGATATAACACACACACATGCACGCACACGCACGCACGCACGCACACACGCACACACACACACAATGTACTATCAGTTTCAGTTCTGTATTATTCATTAGTAATCATTTCCTATTTATTCATTTAGCAGAAGCTTGAATCCAAAGCGACTTAAACGTTACAGATACATGTCATTCAGGAGCAGGTAGGGGTTAGGGGTCAGAGTAGGCTCAAGGATGCCTACTAGAGGCAGGACATTGGCGTTTGAACCCAGAACCTTTCGGCTGGGACTATCCTACCCCATTATTATTATTATTATTATTATTATTAACCCATGTTCTTGGTCTCTGAGATGACCAACCTTATGAATAAGTTATCTAAAGTTATCTCCCGGGGCATCGACCCCACACCCCGCTGGTCACCTACCAGTATGGCCATGGTCAGCTCCTCCCGGATGTCCTGCAGCGCCCCTATGTCCTCCCAGGTCACGTCGGGCACAGTGGCGAAGCCCTCCCGCTTGGCCGACGGCTGCACACTGGCCAGGGACGCCTGGAAGTCCGACATAAGGATGGAGAGGCCGGCCAGCCGGTCCGGAGGCAGCGGCTCGGTGCTCTTGAGCAGCTGCTGTAGGCCCCACAGCTCCCCCTGCTGGACAGGACAGGAAATACATTCTGAATCTGAATCTGAATCTGAATCTGAACGTGTTTCAGTAAGTTTGCACAAACTAGGATTTTGTTTACTGGAATTTTGATGCAATAGAAGTAGAGAGGTACAAAATACAACTTTACGGGGTATTACAAGAACAGAATATGTACGATATGAAATCTACTATTTTTAATGTGTCGATGGTCTACTAGAGCAGGTTTAAGTTCTACTCGTGGTACTTAGTACTATGAAGTACAGTATCTTTATTGATAATTGCTCCAAAACATCAACATAATTCATGACATTGTGTTTATTCATACTGCAACAAATCATTCAACTCATGGTTATCTATCTGGTTTATTGTTTTCCAAGTATCCTATCCTATCCTAACCACCTGGCCTTTCTTACCTTGAGGGGTTCTGGGGCTGGAATGACGACATCGAGCTGCTGGGACTCCTCCGGGCGTTCTGATTGGTCGGTCGGCTCAGTCTCTGATTGGTTGACCGCGGGGGGGTCCTCAACCATGGGCTCAGGGTCACCCTCCTCAACACGGGGGGGTGGTTCATCTGTCTTTACCTCCCCCAAGGGAGGAGCCTCTGTCCGGCCTGGTTCTGGGTCCGTGGGGGCGGTCCTGGTCGTTTGGTCCTGGTGGTCCAGGAGAACCCGGTTCACGGCGCTCATGGCGGCCTCGCGGCAGAGAGCCATGAGGTCGGCGCCCACGTAGCCCGGCGTGAGCCTGGCCAGGCGCTGGTAGTCGAAGTCCTCCAGGAGCTTCAGCTTCCGACACAGAGTCTTCAGGATCCTGGAGTCACAGAAAACAACTTTAACGTCTTAGCTAACTTAGCTAGCTAGAAGGTATGAATAAATCCTTCCTACTTCTGTGGAATGCAGACCCACGGTGAAATAAAAGCTGTTTGACAAGAAGTGTCTAAAGAACTTTTAAAGGCTGTTTTAAAAGCGGTGTTAAAGGCAGATTTCAAAGCAGATTTCAAAGCAGATTTAAAGGGAGATTTAGAAAGATTCAAAAGCCTCTGAGCCCCACCTGAGGCGAGCGGTCTCGTCGGGGATGCCCAGGCAGATCTCCCGGTCAAAGCGTCCGGCCCGTCTCAGCGCCGGGTCCAGGGAGTCCGGGCGGTTGGTGGCACCAATCACCAGAACCTGGGCCGTCACCTCCAGAGAGTTCAGGTCTGGAGAGAGGTTTCACATGTGTTTTACATGTGTGTGTGTTCATGTGTGTGTGTGTCTCTCTGCGTGCATGTGTTCATGTGTGTCTGTGCCTCTCTACATGCGTGTGTTCATGTTTGTGTGTGTGTCTCTGCGTGCGTGTGTTCATGTGTGTGTATGTGTCTCTGCGTGCGTGTGTTCATGCATGTGTGTGTGTCTCTGCATGCGTGTGTTCATGTGTGTGTGTGTGTGTCTCTGCGTGCTTGTGTTCATGTGTGTGTGTGTGTGTGTCTCTGTGTGCGTGTGTGTGTGTGTGTGTGTGTGTGTGTGTGTGTGGATGTGTGTGTGTGTGTGTGTGTGTACGTGTGTGTGTTCATGTGTGTGTGTGTGTGTGTCTCTGCGTGTGTGTGTTCATGTGTGTGTGTCTCTGCGTGTGTGTGTTCATGTGTGTGTGTCTCTGCGTGCGTGTGTTCAT